>JARHVA010001090.1:1342500-1345000 GCA_037957365.1 Torreya grandis | reverse complement strand
CCCTCATTCTCCTAATATCTCTTCAATGATTTAATAGAGACCACCTTCTCATATTCCAGCTTATATCATTCAATAACAACATCCTTACTCCCTTATATTTTTTCAGTGAAAATAAAAGGATAAGGGTTATCCATTAGGACATTCACCTCCTTGAGCTCCTGACCATACCCTTCATCATCATTAAAGATAAAAAACCTATTTTTACCATTTTAGAGTCCTTTTATTTTTAAGGTCTAGGCAAGAGTTTACTTAGAGTCATTAGAGTCATCCACTAAAAGCATCATCTCCTCTATATGAATGAATATTTCTAAGATATTTGAGATTAATTTAATAATAAACCTAACAAATTTATCCATCTAAGGAATATCCTCTCTCAAAATCAACAAGATGAGATCTTAGTGGATTATAATAATATAATTATCATTTTGGAAATCCTCTACTGTGGTCTCTAAAAACCTTAATAGATAGAATGGTATGCTCATCTCATACCTATTTTTGAATACATTTAATTTATGCTTTTAATCCTACTATGTTATATTAAATTTCATTTTTAATATGGGAATTTATTTAGAAATATAAATTAGTTATTTTTATGACATACATGTTTCATATGACATGGACATTTAGATGCAGGACATTCCTACACCCAATGAGATACCCACACCTACATTTATAGAATATATTAGGTACATATATGTAAGTTACATATTTATATAACCATTCCATTAATTATATTGAGCTACCATATATTGATTATAAATGTCTTTCCCTTATACTACTTAAAGTGTTTCACATATATTATGCTTTACCATGTGTGATAATTAAAAACATTGATAACGTAGACTAGATTACTTGTATGCATGTCATTGTTTATTATTACATTGTATGACCATTGTGTGATACATTAAATAAATTATGTGTTCCAATTATTCTCCTTTTCATGAATTGATCCTTGAGTTTGTATTACATATACGTCTCTCTTGTATTGTGTGACATTGATTATTCATTATATGTCGCTCTTACCTTGTGTGATGTTCTTTGTTCATTATATATAACTCTTCCCTTGTGTGACATTGTATATTACTTATTAAGTGTACTATATATGAATCTCTTTTACATTACATTGAGTGTCATTGTGTGTGGCATGTCCATGATATTATGTGTGCATATGTGTGGATAAATTTGGGATTGTCTACTAAGTTTTTGGTGCTATGATCCATATCATGAATAGTTATTATTATATGTGATCCCATGATCTATATCATGCATCTCTAGGTGTAGATTATTTTTATCAATTATTTTTATGGTAACTAATAACACATGCCTAATTAATATATTTATCTTGACATGAAAATTGTATGCCTTAGGATGCATATTTCATATATGATTTGACAATTTAATCATAATATAATGACACATTCTCATAATTTTAGCACATATTTTACATTCTTATATATTTTTAATAACATGATATGTCTAAATATTGTTTTAGATTATGGAAAAAGCAGGTTTTGAAGGGGCCCCAAAACCCTAGTAAAGGAAAGAAAGAAAGATCATCCAAAACCACAGGCAAAGCCTAAAAAACTACAACAAAGAAGTAGCAAAAGCAGGTTTTTAATTGACCTGAAACCACCAGAAAGACTACTGGTCAAAACCTAGATTAACAGAGATCTGGTTACACCAAAGGCAAAGGATTACAAAAAGAAAACAAAAAACAGGACCAGTTTCATAACCAACAAGAGGAACCAGATTATTCATCCAGTTCCAATATCATTTTCATAGTTTCTTTTCCTTTCATAACAGTATCCTGGGTAGTGGTTGTCTAAATATTGTTATTAAGATGATAAATTAATAGGTTACATCCCTCAACTCGAAAAGGGGGAATACTAATGGGTTTTTCATAGATATCAAGCCTCCATACATAGATAATTCAAAATTTTAGAAAAAATTTTATGGTTCGTAGGTTCAAATTGGGTCAAATTATCATATTATTTTATCTTATGGGATAATTATATACACTTTTAGACATTTTTTGTTGTATGTAATTCATATTTTTTTACAAATACATGAGTGAAAAGTTGAAATATTGATCAAATTAGGGATAAAATGACATAAAAGTTTATGATATTTTATATTAGATTGATATAGTTCGATAAAATTATGGGGTATGCATATTTTTATGTATATAATTTTATATTTTTAAAGTTAGTACTAAAGGTATCAAATATATAATTATGGATCTAAAATTTGTCTGTAATAGTTGGTTTAGTATATTTAAATTTACATATTAACATAATATAGGATTTTAAATTTTACATACAAACCTAGTATGGGGGTACACCCTTTAAATATGATCCAAGTATGATGTTCCACCCTTTCCATCTTGAACCTAATATAGTTTAAAGATTATATGAATGAGTGGTATGGTTTATGTTCTATGTCACTCAACTAGTAAACACTTCTCCATATTTATGAGGGTCATGGAATTTATCTTCACAAT
>JARHVA010001090.1:1130000-1337500 GCA_037957365.1 Torreya grandis | reverse complement strand
AGCAAAGAGTTACATAATTTTATCCTGGTCAACCAGTTGATCCAACTTCTAAGATAAATCCAGAGGCAGCATCTTATGATCTGAGATGTTTCAAGGCGGCCCATGCTTAGAGGCCCATTTGGCCAAGCAGTCAGCCACCCCGTTCCACTCACAGGGAATGTACATAAAGGAAACAGACTCCAAAGAACTACAAAGCTAAAGTACTTGTTGCACCACCCTAGCCAAATGCCAATCTACCATCTCAACATCCCATTTATTCAACATATTGACAACAACCTGTGAGTCAGATTCACAAATAATTCTATTCAAGCCAAGAGAACAACACTGTTCAACAACAACCAAGATCGCAAAAGCTTCCATGAAATTATTCATATGGCAGCCCTTGTGAATTGAAAAGAAGAATTGCACCTTACCATAACTATCACATCCCACCCTGCCAACACCAGTTGGTCTAGGATTTACACGAGATGATCCATCGGTATTAATTTTAAGAATACCTACCTCAGGAGGAGACTATAGACCAATCCATTTGATAGGGTGCATCTGCTATCGATGGTCACGCACTGGAGTGTGAAGGCCAAAGGAGATATCCCTGGGAACTGCAGAGGCAAAGTGTGCATAAATCTCAGCATCGGTCAAACCCAAGTTAGCCACCACATCACACTTAGTGTGAAGGGTTTCAAGTAGAGGGATCATGATCCTCCCCCATAAGACCCTGAGCTCAATACTCACATCCTAGAAAATATGCCTGTTCCTCTCCAACCATATATACCACAAGATAAAAGATGGGCCAATATGCCAAGCCACCTGAAGAAAAGAAATCTAAGAGGGAGGATGACCCAATTGGTCCCAGAATGCAGACAAGGAAGATACATGCCAGCATGGGCAATCCCACACATCCCACCATAGGTGCCAAATTTGTTTGGCAAAAGGGCACTAAAAGAAAAGATGGCAGATAGTTTCCTCACTACTGTGGCATAAAACACACATGGAGGGCCCCTACAAACCCTATTTGTAGAGGTTATCCCAGGTAAGATACCTATTGTAAACCAGCACCTAGAGAAAAAAATTACACTTAGGCCAAGAATAGCTGTTCCAAACCTTCTTCCCCCAAGAGACCACCACTTCACCAAATAGTTGCTTTATCAATACAAGGTACTCGAAGGACACATAATACTTCCCTAAGGTATCTCCACCCCATGCTAGAACATCACACTCCTATAAGGAACTACATTCTTTAGAGGCCAATATCAGAGATAACTCCAACCGATCCTCCATAGAACCACCCAGTGGCTAGTCCAAAGAATTCTTCCATCGATACCCCACCACCATGCCCAACTTGAAGGCATCCTTATAGTGATCCACCATATCCACCTAGTAAATAGCAGAGAATCATAGAGCAGCTATAAATGTGGATGAGAGGATAAGAGAGGGGGAAACCCATCCTAGGAGTTGTAATAAAAGAGAGCATCCATTCCCCTGTTGTAGATCCAAAAGAGGCTATGTTTCACCAGTTGAGCTCCCCACTTGAGGGTTTTCCATAGCATTGAGCCTCTTCCCTCAAGGGGGAGTCTTGAAATATCCACAGGCTCTACCTCGGGGTAGTATTTGAAAGCCAGGATATGGGCCCAAAGGTGAGCTTGACTAGAGCACCAGTGCCAATAGAGTTTGGCAGTGAGAGCTTGACTATAAAGAATCACAGAGTGTAGCCCAAGGCCCCCTTCCTTTTTTGGTTGACAAACTGTGTCCCAGTTAAGTAGACTCCATTTGGTATTTAACAGATTACCACTCTAAAGAAATTCTTGAGAAAGAGCATCGAATTCCTTCAAGAAGTACGCTGGGGCAGCTTGAACCATACTGTGATAAATGGGAAGGGCTTGAATCACCAATTATAGGAGTGTCACCAGAAGAGCCACCTATGAGTCTAGTGGTTAACTTTCTATCTTAGTTTGTCCAACACCTTCTACCAAAAGAGCCTCAGCTATCTTCCCACCACAATAGGGACCCCTAGGTAGGTGAGGGGGAGAGACTATATTTGAAACCTCAGAATAGCAATAATCCTCCTCTAGATAAGCTTAGGGGTGTTGAAATATAAAATAAAGGACTTATGGTCATTAATATTCTACCCAGAAGCCACCAAATAAGTGTCTAAGGTGAGCTGAAAAGCTTCTACTTCCTGAATCTAAGCTCTCCCCGTAAGAGAAGTGTCATCCATGAATTGGAGGTGGGACAATGTGGGTAATCCATTTCCCCAGTTCCATCCTTGAAGCACCTGTTGAGAAACCTAGAGCTTAATAAGTCACCCAAGTCTTTCTACTAGAATAATAAACAAATATGGAGAGAGTGGGTCTCCTTGATGAAGTCCTCTAGAAGTGCCAAAAAGCTCTGAGGGTGCACCATTAATAAGGATTGAGAAAGAAGGAGTCGTGACACAGCTAAGAACCCAGTGGATCCAATCTTGATTGAAGCTAAAAGCCAGAAGAACTTTGTGTAGGAAACCCCAACTAACTCTATCATATGCCTTAGCCATATCAATCTTAATAAACATTTCTCATTCTTGGGAAGTACTCATGGAATGAATAGCTTCAGATGATATAACCACCCCATCCAAAATTTGCTTGCCAGCCATGAATCCCCCTTACTCCTCAGAGATAACCATTGGTAGGCAGATTTTAAACCTCTCTGTAATGAGCTTAGTGATAATTTTGTAGACTATGTTGCAAAGAGCAATGGGTCTAAAACATTCTAGTTGATTAGCCTATTCACGCTTTGGAATAATCACAAGAAAAGTAGCATTCAAAGCCCAAAGCATTTCTTTATTGGAGTAGGACTCCTGTACCACCTCCAAGAGATCTTGATTAATGACATCCCAAAATTCCTAAAATAATTCCATAGGGAATCCATCTGGTCCCAAAGCCTTACCTTTATTCATGCCGAAGACCACCCCTTCCAATTTAGACTTACTAATAGGCCACATAAGGGAGTCATTCATTTCTACTATCACAATAGAGGGAATACAAAATAAAACAATATCTTCGGCAAGCTCATCAGGAGGAGTATCATTTGAAAAGAGAGTAGAATAAAATTGAATAGCTTGCCTAGATATATCTTGAGAGGAAGTCAGGCACAAACCATCTGAAGTAATCAAGGAAGAGATGAATCTCTTGTTACATTGATCCTGTACAGAGTTATGGAAAGAAGTCATGTTCTTGTCCCCTTCCTAAAGCCAGTCTACATGAGCCTTCTATTTCCAATAAATTTCTTCTCGAAGATCCCACTCAGCCAAATCTATAAAACCTTGAATCTTAGCTGAGCGAAGAGCTTCAAATAATCCAAGGTCTCGAATCTACCTAGTAATGGCATCTAGCCAGTCTTGAGCCCTCTTCTTCATGATGTGGAGATTACCAAAACAATGGTTGTTCCAATACTTTAATTTCCTTTTCACATACTGAAGCTTCTTAGAAAAAGCATACATAGCTGTGCCATAATTTGGGCCCCCTTGCCTCCACTAGTGTGCCATTAAGTCATGGAGGGAGAAGTCACGAAGCCACATCAACTAAAAATTGAAAGGGGGCTTCTTGGGAGTAACAATATGCCTCACAGAGAGCTTGATAAGCCAATGGTTAGACCCCCACCAATCAAGAATATCAGATGAGAGAGAGAGATGGAACTAGAATGCCAAAAACAAGAGATAAGGAACCTATCTAGGTGTTCTGAGATGGCCATGTCCCCCATCCTTCAATTATTCCATGTGAAAAGTCCATTGAGGGGTTTAACATCTAAAAGATGTAATAAGTCAATATTTTGTCAAAGAAGCTCTGAAGAAGGTCCCAACTAAGCTAATCCACCTCTCTTCTCCTCCAAGCTAAGAATAGAGTTAAAATCCCTGGCAACAATCTAGGGCAAGAAAGGGTGGCAGCTTTGAATATACTGAATGTGGTCCCAGAGCTTGAGCTAACCTGGGAGATCAATAGGGGCATACACATTGGTGACCAAAATCAACTCACCAGTCTCCAAGGAGGAAACAACCATTGAGAGGGCTAAGATACAGGACAACCAATGGATTGGTAAATCTTTCCTAGGATCCCAGCACATAGCAAGACCACCTAAGGTCCCCAGGGTGCCAATACACTGACATTAGCCAAGAAACCAAATATTAAGATATCAAGTGAACAAAGAGTCCACAAAGAGTTTGGTCTCTTGGATACAAAGAATATCAGGAGAATGGTCTTTCACCAACTTATGAATAGCCTTTTGTCTAGGGATGCTATTCAACCCCTTCACATTCCATGATAGAATAATCATTGAGTGGAGTGAGGGAAGTGTTTGTCCAAGGTCTTCACCACCCCTGAATCTACCAGTAAATCTCCTATAAGTTTAATTCTATCTTGATCCTTCTTGCATCCTGCTCTGGAAGGAGTGGAGAAGGAGACCTTCTTATAAGGTCACTACATTAATCCAAGAGTGGGAAGAGGTCCCTTTTCTTTTCTAGGAACTCCCACATCTTTCACCAAATATACCTAGTGTATATCTTTGTCCTGTGGAGTAGGTGCAACCACAAGGGCTTTAGACTCTGGGTCTAGAGCAGTTTCCAAAATCTGTTGAATGATAATATCCTAGGAACCATTAGAGATATAACTCTTTCCTTCCAACTCCAGCATCCCACACTGCTCCACTATAGGTGTACCCTCTTCTATGACCATGTTATCAAGAGCTTTGAACCAATTAAACCCAGCTTCTCCTTGCCAGTCCAGATGTGAGCACTTCTAACTTTGCCCCCTAGTATGGTGTCAGACTGGGGTAAAACCATCTCTGTCAAGTCCAGTAAAGTCAAATTGGCCTTGTTCCAAATTAGGAGTATTCAGATGGGCTTTCCCTTTTGCAATGCTATCAAGATGACCATTTCTATTACCAACAGAGTTAGGTTATCCATTCCTCATACTTGCATTGGCAGTTTGTGGACCATCTGATCCCTTAGGAATGTTGGGACCTTTGGACACATGAGGGCATTGGCACTAAAGATGTCCATACACATGACAAATTTGGCATCAAAAGGGGATAGACTCATAGTCAATTTGTTGAATCTAGGATGAGGAGCCCAAGCATATTTCCATAAAATCTGGTAGAGGATTGTTTATATATATATCAACACAGATGCGGGCGTAAGAGATAACCTTCTTATCCAAAGATTGGTGCGCAATTGTAGCTGGTGTTCCAATCATGGTAGTAATCTACTATAGGATATCCTCACGCCATAATTCTAGAGGTAGTCTCAATAGGCAGACCCACACTGGAACTTGTGAAGGAAGATCCTTAGCAGAGTTAAACCCCACATGCCAAGGTTTTATGAAAAGTCCAATACAGTCATAAAAATAAGGACCTCCCTCAAAAATCCTATTCCTATTATAAATGCAAGTGAAATTTACCATGAAATAGCTATTACTAGCCAGAATGATGTCAAAATCTCCTTTAATCTACCATGAATGGTGAATCCAGGCTTCTAAAGCTAACAGGGATATGCAAATTCCAAGAAACTTGCAAATTAATGCATGTGAAGCCAAATATTCAACATATTCCTTAATAGTTTTAGAGGGGATAACTAACACAGGCCTATCCTGGCTATGTGGAAAATAGCCATTGTATTTACTAAACTTAGCTCGCTCACCCACATAAAATGCTTCCTTCACCTCCTCCTGCGAATTATTGCCAGTCAGAGACTGTCCAGCCGTGGATGTTTCCACCCGAAGTAGACTCCTAGAGCCCTCACTCATAGCCATCATGTTATATTTCCAAATACCTCCTCAAGGAAATTTTAAGTTATTAATGCTTCCATTAAATAATAATTTCAATTAAAATGACTCTAATAGGACTAATGGAAAAGGTTAAAATTATAGAAATAAATTTTAGAATACACAAAGTTCTAAATCACACTCTTTGATATATAAGAATGCTAAAACCAAAAATAAACAAAGCTTTCATACACCAACCATAAGATCAAATGCCATTCATATTCCAATAAATACTAGTGTGACATGTTAGGAATGCAAAGATAATTATTACCACAAAGACTACCCTAAGTTGAAGAATAAAAATAAGGTATAGATATTTATAGATAATAACAATGTATAATTTTAGTCAGAACCTATTTATATTAGAGGTATAATTTTAGGTTTTTCATTTTCTATTTTGATTGATTTAGGAAAAAAATAGTTTTATTTCTCCTATTAATGCTTTAAAGTGTAAAATCAAACAAAATAGACTTAGATAAGAATGGAAAGTAGAGTTTGACACTGGGAAGAAAGTGGTTTTTAATGACTACCTAGAGTAAGATTAACTTAATTTAGGAAATTTGAAGAATTTTGTAAACCTATTTATTGTTGCTTTCACAACACACCCTAATTCTTCCAAAAATTAGGGAACCTCTCTTTTTTTATCTTTTATTCTACTCTTGCTTACACTCATAGTTTATTGGTCTCAACACCATGATTTTACTTGGTTTTAAATCTTATTTTGTTACTAAAATGGGTCTTGAAACCATCACCATTGGGAATACCATGATCATGCGATTCAACTTTGTGTTTTATAGTTAATGTAAAAGTGGACTAATGACCTCCCAATTTGCATTTGAATTTTGGCTCTATCAGCTTGATTTAGGTGGTCATATCAATATTTGTTCCATTCAAGATTGTAAAACCTATCCCTTTGTGACAACCAAGTCTAATGATATAGTTTCATATATAACACTTGTCCCCAAAATATAGTTTTACTACACTTACACTAACATGGCATTCTCACCTGCCATCTCTCTTAGAACCCTACATCTAATTTAGGGGGCCACTTTGATTTTCATTCCAATTGGACATCTCAAATAAATCCATCCTATCATATATATCATTTTAAATATTCATGTTTCTATATTTGAGCAAAAATGCATTTTCAAGACACTTATCCCACTTGTTGGGTTTTTGAAATAGGAATTCTTTAACTTAATTTGGCCTCTTAGTTTTTCCTATGGGTCATTTTGGTTTTGATGCTATTTCAACTCCTGAAACCTACTCCATCATCTTTTACTATCCTATTCAAGTAATTTTCTTATTTTAGCCTCCTCTTAAAAATGACTCTTTGATTCTTGTAATGTACTTACAAAATATGGCTCCTCTAAGTGAAAAAACTTGTAAAAATATATGGTTTGGTCTACATAGTTGAAAATTAGCTTTCCAAATTGTAACCAAAATTTTCAACAAAGAAATTAGTTTTAGTTTTAAAATTTTGGGCCCCAAGACCTCATCAGTCTTTCAAATCTTGAATAGGTCTCAGGGGTGTCATGTATTAATCCTTTGCTAATTAGAGTGAGAAATTTTATTAGGCCTTAGCCTTTATTTTTCATTGAATCATTTATATTTCACGATTTTTATCCCAATTAGATCTTCTAGTCTTCATATCAGGCTTTTCAGGCTTGAATTCCTTAGAGGGGAGATTGCAATGTTAGTCAGGGGTTAAGTCCTGATTAGGTTATGATTTTCCCTTCAACCCTTTTCCTTTGTTTATAATGGGTGGAAACCCTAACAAGGTTAGGGACCAACCCCATCTCCATTCAAATATTATGTGGGATTTTAAGCCCTAAAACCCTAAAAACATACCTTTTAGGCTTTTAATCCCTCAAATGTTGCACTAAAATATGATTAACAAATGATGAAGCCAAATGAAAAACACAAAGACAAATTCAAGGGTCCAAGACCTAATTATAAGACTTTTCACACCAAAAACCATTTCTAACATTTTATAAACCTCTAATTTGGTCTTGGAGAGTACATACAAGATGCCCTAGTTTTATTCAAGATTTCAAAACTTGATTAGAAATAGAATACCAAAAGTTTAGAAAGTGAATAGTAATGATAAATTATAATCTTGAGACCCTTGAAAATCCTAGATAGGTCTAGGAAAGGCTATTTTTGGTATTTTTTGGTTTTGGTAGCATAACTTTAACCTATGATGTCAAAAAATGAAATCATTCATGTTGTTAGAAAGCTAATTTTTCATGGATATAAAGATACCTTTAATTTTAATTGATTCCTCATAAGGAAAAACCTATTCACATTTTAGTATCCAATTTACTATTCATTTAATTTAATTACAAGTGTTAAATTGAATTTTGGTCTTGTGCAAACATGTGCATAGTACAAGTGATGAATATGGAGGGAGGAGATTGCCAAGGAAGTAGTTAGAGCATTAATTAAGGTTATTGGATCTATTTAGAGGGAAAATATCTCCATGGAATCCCCTTTGCTATATATTATTTCATTTTGACATTTAATGGGTTGATTATTGTTTCACTCCAAGATATTTTGTCTAATAAACTCTTTAATGGGTTCATTGTTGTCTCACTCCAAGATATTTTGTTTCATTTTTTTGCTTTCATAGTGTTAATTTCTCCCTCACTCTCCTCTCTTACTATTATGGTGGTGAAGTTTTAGGATGCTGATTGTAATAGACTCAAATATTATTATAAAAATGATGTATGTGGTTTAATATAAAGACTTGGATTCATTTTCTTCAATTTGTGCATGTGAATGATAGTTTTTGTTGTTATCTCATTATCTACTCAAAGAAGTTCACATTGTCCCTGTATTGGATTGTATAATCTATTTATTGATCAAGTGGCTAGTTTATAGAGTTGTTACAATTATAATTTTGAGTTTGTCTCCATTATTATTGGGTTTTTATCTCTTTTCCTCTCCTTTACCTTTTATAATTTATTTTATCATTTTATTAGTCTAGGGTTTGAATACAACTAGTAATATAAGTGAATATTTGTATTCTTTCTTTCTATATATTTAGTAAAATATTGCATTATTGAAAATTTAATTAATGTAATGAATGACAAAATCATCTATAACCACATTATGCAAAAACTTGAAGATTGTTTTGTTGGGTAACTTTTGAATGCTATTTTGTTTGTTTTGTTTGTTGAAATAAAATGGTCTACTGAGTGAATGAATGTAAACCCTATAATTATCAACTTGACATGAAACCCATTAGAAATAGATAATCCAAATATTGTTTTATATTTTTCAAGTACCTACAACCCATTAAAATGAATGTTTTAATTTTAGGCTTGGCAGAAATAACAAAAGCCCCTTAAACAAAATGGTTTTAATGAGCCACTGAGTGAAGATTAGTGCACCTTGACTAGGTAGATACGAACCTTGGTGAGATTCCCTAGAATTTAATTTTAAGATAGGAAGTCATGAGATAAGATTATAGTGTTGGTGCATGTGAAAATGCACATCAATAAGAATAGTAATAGGAGGGTTGTCACATAAGCAAAAGTGTAAAACTAAAATTTTAGGGGAAAACTTTAAACTTGAACACTTAAGAGAATTTTCCACACTTAGGTAGTCTGAAAACTAAACTATAAGGTAGTTGGATACCCATAAGATCAAAGTTTTTAGGGTATGATTTTGAGTTATTATAAATCACTAAACACCAAAATTGAGGGTAAACAAAGGGAAATGAGAAACATGACAAATCAAGTTAGCTAGTAGCTTGCCTACTATTGTAACTATGTTTATCAATCCTTTTGTTGCCCCTCAAAACCCACCAATGGTGGATAATCACACTTATCTTGGTAGAGGTGGATGCCTTATAAACATTTTAGGGTTCGACCATGATTTACCTAAGAATCTAAATAATTTTTTTGAAAAAGTATACACCTAACAAGATTTGAATAGTTGAGGAGCATATTCAATCATTCAAAGATGCCTTGATCCAAACTAAAATTTAACATGAGGATGTGTCTTGTAACCTATTATGTTATTACTTTGGTAAGGTTTCTTACTCTAATATCTTGGGCTATCAAAGAATTATGTTGAAATCATTTTTATTAACCACTTATAGTTTTCCCATTGATCCAGTTATCCTATATCATCACTTTGTACTTGCCCATAGGGAGCCAAATGAGTCTATGAGTGTTTTCAATGCACACTTCCATAATATTTATTAGAGGTTAAGAGACATATACACTCAAATAAAAGTGGGTGCGATATAAACATACTTGAGGGATTTAAATTCAATGACATCCATGTTCCTCATAATAACCCCAATATCCCTCTTATGATTATCCTTGAATTATAATTAGGTTGTAAACATTGAGCAAAAAATGGTTCCACAAGGTTATGGAATGGGTCCTCTACCTTCACTACATCTTTCAAGTTCTTAAAATTAGATCCTAATGATCAATCATGTTATTTAACACCATACACCATTGATTAGTCCAATAACATGTTCCTTATATACAAGCCCAAATCAAGTTTATAATCTTAGTGAGCTTCCTTATATGCCTAGTGAGCTTCCTTATATGCCTCCTAGTCCCATTTTTCCTAAGGAAAAAATTCAATATATTATTCTTATTACATATAACAACACTATTTCCATGCCCAAAACTAGTCATTACATTACTTCTACTATCAATCTATAAGATATACCATCATTTATAAACAATCAGATGCCTATCAAAAACCTTAACAATCAAGCACATCTTGTTATCCCTATGTTTATAAATGATAGTGCACCTATGTATAACCCACAACCATAATTAGGAAATCTAAAAAAAGCTGGTGTGAACCTTGAAGTAGCCAATTTATAGTAGATGGTTTAAAGGTTAACAAGTGATATGGTGTATTTTCATAAACAAGTGCCATAAAATACCAACCAAAATTCAAATAAGTATAAATTTTTATTTTCAAATGACTAATATATCATGAAACATGATACCAAACAATGAAGCTATACCTAGCCCATTAGAAAAAAATAATCAAAATAATAATAAAGTTTATTTCAATGTAGTGGATTTGGCTGATTTATCACCACCAACCTAGTATAAGATACATAATATGTCAGACCACACTAAAATTAATTATGCAAAGTTCACATGTGCCTCAAACATCTTCTAGAAGGAGATGGATAACCTAGAACTAGTCCATTCACTTGAAAAAATTTCTAACCAAGGTGGAGGTAACCATAGAACAACCCTAGTATTGGAGACTTATGAGTTTCAATTTGAGAGTGATAATGACCTATAAGATAGCCTAGATGTAGTCCACACTTTTAAAAAAAATTAAAGGGGAAAAAACTATCATTTTAGGGGAAAGTTTTAAACTTTGTTGACTACTTTTACTCCTCTGAACAACACTCAAGTTCCACCTAATAGAACTTGAAAAATAACTCATTTCACCATATTGGACCTACCATGTCATATCATCCCAAGAATAATTCCACGCATACATTAAATGACAAACCATTATAGCCAATTAAATATGTATAGAACATTATTGATGACCTAAAATGATCTAAGGCCCATATCATGATGTTTAACTTACTTCAAATCTCAAACCAAAAAGACATGTTGCTAAAATAATTGTCTAATATAAAAGGGAAATAAACTAATATAAAAATGGATGCCCACATAGAAATTTAAAAAGAGAAAACTAAAACACCTCCTTTTCTCCTAATAATATGTATTTTGGCAAAAACTTGTATAATTATTTGGTGTATACATGTACTTCTAAAAATTCCATAACTTATGCCATATACCATAAGTTGGGTCTAACACCTACAAAATAAAATAGGAAAGTGGTTCAATTGGATAAATTAGAGGTTAGGATTATTGGTGAGCTAAATCACATCCATATGCAGCTTGACTCTAACCCAAGGCTATAACAATTTATTGACATTCGAGTAGTGGATATACCTGATGCTTATGACATGAATCTAAGCAGAGATTGGGATAGAATGTAAATTATTATATGACAAAAAACTTGTCTCACATGTGTCTCCCATTGAGAGGCATCCCCAATCAAGTAAAAATTGAACACGAGCCCAAGATGACTGATGCCATCGTCTACCATATTATAAATATTAGTCTAGTTACACATTTTGGAGTCTTATTACCTTGTCATGGTTTTCAGGGGTCTTAAGATAGTTTAGGATGTTTTATATTTGTTATAAGTAATTTATTATTAAAGTCCTAAAGTATGATTAGTGATAAAATTAACCTTTCTTGGTACGTTGGAGTTAAAAAAGGTGGTTAGTTAGTTATAAGTTTTTTGGTGATAAATAGTGGTTTTTGGGTATGATGTACGTAGGTAATTCAATATTGGAAAAGAGTGATGGAGGGGGTGAATTTAAATGTTTAATGAATATCATAACCCCAAGGTAAACAATAAATATTTCTTAATTTTGTAATTCATTTATAGACCCTATTCTATTCCATTATTTTGTGTTTTATAAATTGGATTCAAATCCATGTATGTAATGTTGGGATATATGTAATTAAAGTAAGATTTTTAGATCCAATGAATTAATAATAAATGCATGTTATGGTTTAGAGAGAGAATACATAGTATTTTGTGAGTTAAAAGGAAATTTCATTTCATTATTGTAATGTGTTTTTATATCTGCATACCCTGCATATAAAGGGAAGATTAAAACAAAATAAATGATGAAAAAGAATTTATGGTTGGAAATATTATGAGTAAAATATATTATTTTATATTGTTTCAATTCATTTCATAAGATATCTTATTAAAAATGCATTTAGATCTTATTTTCTAAGTTCTTTCATTATTGATAGAATGTGTAGTTGCTTTTGTGAACAAGATGAAGTCATAGCACCATTTTTAGTTATTTTTAGGATTTATTAAGTTCTTGTATTATATTTATAAGTGCATTACACAATAAATTTACTTGAAATCTTATTTTTTTATACCAAATATGATTTTGACATGTAGATCAAAAAATTCTTAAACACAGTCAACGAAGATCTTGTTGTATACATGGGCAAAGGTGATGTATAGAGTATAGGTTGATGGAGTAAGGAGTATAAACATTTTGTATAAGTTAATGTACCTTTAATTATAATTTTGATATTTTTTTAAAAAATAACTCCAAGAGACCCTTTGTGGGTCAACATAGATCTATATTACATGCATAGGCAGTACGGGGAACCAAGTATGATTACAGTCTAGCAATGGCATAATAACAAGAGATTATCAATTCATGGAGGTGAGAATTATTGTTATGGTTCTTTATTAACCATAATTAGAGTTCAAAATCCAACATTGTAATTCTTGATATAGTTCATAAGGAATAAATTTGGGTCAAGTTCCATTCATGGATGACACAATTCTATAGGTTAATAACTCATAGTGGTTTCATTTTGTTATTATGAGAATTGAGTTTTATTATTGATTTAAACCTTTAAATTATGACAAGAATGGAATGTGCATTTAATAAAACATTCAAATTAATAATATTCAACATATGTGAAATATAGGATAATGTACAAATAATTCCTTTTTGAAATCAAGAAGTGTCTACAGTTTCTATGTATCTTGTGTACATGAGGGTTGAGTGTAATATATATAGAGAGAAGTATAAGTACATTATTTAAGATAAAGAGAGTGTAGTGCGATAATTTTTTAATTTTCAAGATGGATACTAAAATATTATAATAATCTTTATAAGGTGTTTAAAAACCATAAACTAATCCATTAATTTCAAGAACCCATAATTTTATAGTGGAAGAATGAGCCATTATCAAGAAAGTGAATGATGAATTGAGATATAAAGACAAGTGTGAGAAAATATTCTTAACCTTTGCATCAATTTTTTTGTATCAAAGTGGGAAAGGTTCTATGGAAAAGGTTTTAATGAATAAAAGGTACAATTTGCTTTGTTTTCATTTTGTGAATTTTATCAATTCAATGAAAGTATGCTGAAGATTATTTGAAAATATTTCTCAAAGGAAATTGAAGGTTACTGAGATAGGTTAGTCTAGCATATTTATAGCCAACAGAGGCTTGAGGAGTGAAAAAGACCTAAAGAAGCTCATTTATCCAAGGAGATGGCTTGGATGAAGATAGAGTAAGGTAGAAAAGACTTGTTTAAGGTGGATCAAGGTGCAAAAGACTTGCTTAAGGGGGAACAAGGTGAAAGAGACTTAATTAGAAGAGTAGAAATACCCAATACAAAGGACTAGTAGAGAGAATAAGAGAGAGGTGAGATAATCTTAGATGAGTAGATAGAAAAATTGTTTTCAAGTTTGTCAAATCAATTATCATGTAATAAACTGAGGAAAATTTATACTATTTTAGTGAAAAAGTGAGCATGTTGAAGGCATTGGCCATGGAAAGTGGAGACCATGAGTAAGTAAAGAATACACAACATCAAGAGGAAGATAAATAGGTTACATAGGTTGAGAGGAATGAAAGAGAGAAGAGGACACAAACGAAAAATCCAAGCAAAAAAGAGCAAGAGAGTGGTTGCTAAGAAGATGAGCAAGAGATTAATTTTTTAAACTTAAGTGTTTCATGTGTAGGATGGTTGTAGGATAAAAATCAAGCACTGAATTTGATGAAGTTGAAGATCAATATGAAATAGAATGAACTGAAAAGAGAGAGAAAGAGAGAGAAGAAAGAAAGATGAAACATCATAAGATTCAACAAGCACCACAAAGGTCTATGTATCTCAACTAGATGTTGGGATCTAAGAGGATATTCCATTATACAAGAGGTATTACAAACAATATCAAATCTAAGACACTTATAACTTTTATGGAAAGTTTCCATTTAGTCCTTGGTAGTATGATGTAGGAGCATCATCTACCATATAGTATGACGTGGGTTGTCATGGTCTTTAGGGGTCTTAAGAGAGTTTAGGATGTTTTAAATTTGTTATAAGTAAGTTATGTTTAAATTCCTAAATCATGATTAATGATAAAATAAACCTTTCTTGGTATGTTGGAGTAAAAAAAGGTGTTTAGTTAGTTATGAGTATTTTGGTGATAAATAATGGTTTCTAGGTATGAAGTAGGTAGTTCATTAAAGATTGGAAAAGAGAGATGGAGGGGGTGAATTTAAAGATGTAATGAAGATTAAAACCCCAAGGTAAATAAGAAAGATTTTTTGATTTTATAATCCATTTATAGACCTTATTCTATCTCGCTATTCTGTGTTTTAAAAATTGGATTCAAATCCATGCATGTGATGTTCGGATATATGTAATTAAAGTCAAATTGTTAGATCCAATGCATTCTTAAGAAATACATGCTATGGTTGAGAGGGAAAATACATAGTATTTTATGAGTTAAAGGAAGTTCCATTTGGTTATTATAATATGTGTTTATATCTACATACCCTATGTATAAAGGGAAGACTAAAAAAAATGATGACAATGTATCTATGGTCAAAGTGATTCTGAGTCAAATATTTTATTTTAGATGATTTAAATTTATTTTATAAGGTATCTTATTGACAATGCACTCAATTACTATTTTTAGAGTTCTTTCATTATTGATAGAATGTACAATTGCTTTTGTGAATGAGATGAATTCATAACACCATTTTTAATTATTTTGAGGCTTTAGTAAGTTCCCATATTGTATTTAAAAGTTAATTACACACTAAATTTTATTTAAATCTTCTTTTGTTACAATAAATATGATTTTGACCTATAGATCATAGAATTCTTAAACACAATCAACAAATATCTTGTTGTATACATGGGTAGAGGTGGTGTATAGAGTACATGTTGATAGAGTAAGGTATATAAACATTGAGTAGAATTTAATGTATCTTCAATTTGAATTATGATATTTTTTTAAAAAAAATAACTACAAGAGACCCTTTTGGGGTCAACACAAATCTATATTACATGTATAGGTAGTAAGGAGAACCAAGTATGATAAGAGTCTACAAATGATGTAATAATAAGAGATTATAAATTTAAGTAGGTTAGAATCATTATTATGGTTCTTTATCAACCTTGAGTAGAGTTAAAAATCCAACATTAGAAGTCTTGAGATAGTTCATAAGGAACAAATTTGGTATGATTTCCATTTGTGGATGACACAATTATGTAGGTTGATAACTCACAGTGGTTTCATCTTATTATTCTAAGAATTGAGTTTCATTGTTGATTTAAAGCTTTAATGTATAAAAATAATGGAATTTTCATTTGACACAACATTCTAATGAATAATATTCAAGATATGTAAAATGTAGGAGAATGTACAGAGAATTCCTTCTTGAAATCAAGAAGTGTCTACAATTTTTGTGTATCTTGTGTACATGAGGGTTAAGCGTAATAGAGAGAGAGAAGTCTGAGTAAATGATTTAATATAATGAGAGTGTAGTGTGATAATTTTTTAATTTTCAAAAATGAGACTGAAATATTATGGTGATCTTGTATAAGGTGTTTAAAAACCATAAACTAATCCATTGATTTCAAGAACCCACAGTTGCATAGTGGAAGAATGAGCCATTATCAAGAAAGTGAATGATAAAGTGAGAGATAAGGACAAGTGTGAGTAAATATTTTTAACCTCTGCATCAATGACTCACTTGATAATATTTTATTTATCTAAGACCTCTCAAAAAGGTTTAATGCACACATGAACACTATGGATTAGGTCAGAGATAAAGTGCAAAAAATAATAATTCATAAACTTTCCTTATTAGTTCTTGATGTATAAATACAAAGGGAGAGGTTGTATATATAGGAGGGAGATAGATAAATACCCACATTCTAATGAATGTGGGACTAACTTTCCCAAATGACCCAAATGACCTAGCTACCTTAAGTAAGGTATGACACATGTAGACAAAACCCATAGGATAAAATTCTACACCAACACCCCCCTTAAGCATAGCTCAAGTTGGATAGATAATTTTGTACCAAAAATGAGGCATATTAAGGTAACTAAGTACATAGTGATGATACCTATTATCCTTAAAATATGAAGGATATGTGTCTCCATAAAGAAAAGAGATAAGGTAAGTAAATATTGTTTCATGACAAATGCTATAGTAGGTCCCTCTCTAAAAAATGATATCTCTTCCTTTCAGAAGAAATAAATTTTGATTTTTTAAAATAATTAATTCACACTCAAGTGAGATTAAAGTAGGAATAATGTTGTAAACCTTTGGAAAATGCTCAAAATTCTCCCTGTTAGTGCTCAAATGTGCCATAGTATGATTAGGAATCATAGGCCTAACTACAGAATATGGCAATAAGGAAGCATACAATGAAGGGGAAATAACATGAGGGTTATAATTACCCTCATTACATCTAAAGAAGAAGAATGGCATGGGAAATTTGATAAATTAATGTATATGGGAAGAAGAGATAAAGGTTTAACAACCATTGACATTGAGTACTAGTCTGTAAGTAAAGTACTCATCTCTATAATTGAATGTCCACAAGAACATATGAGTTGTTGATGCTATTAATGTGTGTAATCTCACTAGAATTAGTAAATATATCTACAAATGGAAGTTGGAGAAGGCTCAGGAAGAAGAAAAATCTCCATAGGAATAGATTTAGAATTTTCAATAAGATAACTAATGTCTCATAGAATCTTGCCATGTAGTGGGGGATCAATAAAAGGAAGAGAATTATCCACCATGTACATGTCATCACAAAAAATATAAGTATGTGGGGAGAGTACAAAAGTATCAAAAGATATAATAATAAAAGGAGGAGGAGGGACATAAATAAAAGTAGGATCCCCGAAAAGGCTCTTAAGAGTGATCTAAATAGTGAAGGGACACTCTATGTAATCCACATGGTAGTATATATCCCATGAAATGTGTATTAATAAGTGACTATATATAAAATCACAAGAGTTGGCCTAGTCATAATATTGAAATAGGTCAATAAGAACAAGAATATATCCATATAATAATGGAATAAGGTTCTAATCTATGAGTGTACATTTCATATACACATGCCATGAAGCATAATGGGTCTTCTTAAGAAAGATCATTGGTGTAGACTCAACCTTCCTCTGTAGGCATATATTAAGTGGAGTCAACATGACCACAATTGATATTAATAATACAAGCTCTAGAGGTGGATTTAGGATTATGATGAAAATGAGTCCAATAAAATGAGAGAAATCAATGCAAAAGTGACAATGCACATTCAAATGGATGTTAGGCTCGATTGATAATGTATCTAATATTTGAGAGAAATTTATGCAATTGACACTAAATAAACACATGTAATAGTTATAAAAATTGATTTTGCATATAAAGGAGAATGTAAGGCCCACAACAACCCCCTAAAATAATGTTTGACCCTCTTATATTTTCACTCTTTATAATTTTAGTGTGATTGCAATATAAATAGAACTCATATATCAAGAATAAGAATTTTTTTAATTTTATAGAAGATGGTACTTGATTATGAGTTACCAATAAAAAGTTACTACAATATCAATTTCCCATCATTATGGTCCATTTGAATTGAATTTACACCAATTTTAAATACACTATTATATTTTGGCACTTTATAATTTTAGTGCGATTACAATATAAATAGAACTCATACATCAAGAATAAGAAAATATTAAATTTTAAAGAAGATGGTACTTTATTATGAGTTACCAATAAAAATTTACTACACTATCAAGTTCCCATCATTATGGCCCATTTGAATTAAATTTTCACCCATTTTTAAATACACTAAGGCTAATAAAATAAATATAGCCTTATAACCAGGCAATGGATCTAAAATCAGACTAGTCACCTTTCCTTATCAATTATAATTCTTAACCAGTCCTTCCACTCACCCATATGTGCACATTAATGGAATAAATTCATCTTAAAGAAATATAAAATCAATATATTTACAAAATAATATACATGCATCAAATTTTTTTAGGGTTTGACTCAGTTTTGAAATGATTATTAAGAACTTAGACTTGTTATAAAATGTAGGGCACTAACAATGTGCTTGTACAGGTTGCAACAAAGAAGTTACATAAGTTTTAATCAACATTTAAATGATGGAGGTGTGAATGGAAGGATTCATTGCTTTTGGGTGGAACTAATCTCAAAAAACTACATTTTTATATTATAAAAAGACTTCAGGCATTGCCATTAGAGAGGACACAAGTTAGATGAGGAGTGTAAGTCCTAGGAAGGCCATGGAATGACAAATAATCCTTTGGTAGGCCACCAATATCTAAAAATGGGTTTTATTTAGGCCATGATCTATTCACCATGAATGTGTTGAATATTTTCATTGATGTCAAAGGTGCATCTTGCATGAGTTTGATGTCACTAAGTGAGTGTGCCTAGTTGGTAGTGTGTTGATGTGACAAGGGGAATCAATGGAGTGTTGACATTGAAAGATGTTTTCATGAAATATAATTTTAAGGAAAATTTTATATTTTTAATGAAACTAATTATTTATGGTTTCATAAAGGTACTGGTCATTGGCATCAAGTTACATAATAATCTTAGTCATGATCCTAGTCATAACATGAAGAGGTATGTGCAGGTAACATGGTGAAGTGAGTGGGATCAGGAAACTGATAAGTTGTTTTTTCATTATATGGGCTTGTGAGTTAGGTATAAAATCCTTCAAAATTATTTTAAGGTGGGTTTTTTATGGTAAGGCATTTTGTCTTGGTCTGTACTTGGACCCTGCCTAGCCTAATGAGGTACATTGATCTATTTTCAAGGCATGTGAAGGATGTATGGGAGTGTTTGAGCATGATATATCTTTTTTTTAATGATTATGAGATTTATTTAGTATATGAGTGATGTGGAGATTCTATGGAAAGAATCATGAAGGTTACTTTTAAGGCCTAATGTGGTTTTCAAGTTAATGTCTAGAGAGTAAAGAGAAGTGTGTGGCCTAATGAGGGGCCATGATCATATTTCAATGTGTTTAAGATTATGTAATAATTTTCAAAGGTGATTTATTTTTTCTAAAGTGTTTCAATGAAATTTTAGGTCATAGTGTGAAGGAAAAGGCATGAAAAGTTATTTGAAGGTCTCTCGAGTGCTACAAATTAAGGGTTCTCAACCTAAGAAGAATATTATTATGTTCATTAGCTCATAAAAAATTTGTATGGGAAATTATGAATTTCATGTCATATGGGTAAGGGTCCTATCTAAAAATTCTAGGAATTAGTTTTTGGATTGAGGAGCTATCCTTTATGAACAATTGTTAAGAGTGGAAATAGGTTTAAACCCTCTTAGAACCCTAATAAAGACCTGATGTTGAATATGTTGCTCAAAATTTTTTATTATGGTTTTATTTTCTTATTTAATCTATTTTATCTTGTATTTTACTCTCTTAGTTACCTCTAAGTAGTATTATTTAGAGAGAGGAGAGAGAAAATGTTGAGCTATAGGCTTGTTTTTGAAAAAGTTATTATAGAAGTCAAAATTTGCATTAGACATAATAAGATAATGGATGGAGTAAGAAGATAGAGAATAATGTTTCATTTAAATGAATTTTTATGTATATTTTCTATCCATTAACTATATTAAACTAATAATCCAAGTTAGCTAATCGCTAATAGGCCTAATGGTGTAAATAGTGAAAAACCCAAGTAATAGTGAGGAAATGATTTAGAATATGTTTTCAAGATATAATGATGAAAAAAATCACATGGATATTTTTTTTTATATTATTATATATCATTAATTCTTTTTATAGAGCTTGGAAGTCAAGTTAGTGGTGAAAATTATGAAGCCTACATAGCTTGTTTGACTTAGTGAGGTCTGTGTGTAGTGAGGTCAATAAATTGGTTTGTAAGACCAATAGTTTCCACTAGATCATATGATTTTTATATTTTAATATGGTATATAGTGATATAGGATCATTTTTACATATTTTAAGTCTTTTAAAATGATCATATATGTGTTTAAGGTCAATGTTTCATGACTATGTTTTTGATAGTTTTGGTAGTTTTGAGTAAGCAAGTTGTAGTGATAAGTTTGATGCTCTATGGCATAAGTTGAAGTGTTTAATGTATATAGTGATATTTTTTAGTTATTTTAGGTTATTTATAACTGATTTATTTTCATTTTTTTGGCTAAATGATGTGTTATATTCAATTGTTCAAGACAAAATTTTCTATATTTAAACGCCTAAAGTGAATAGTGCTAATAAAGTGTTTCAAGTGGTGGTTGGATCTAAAAGGTGTCATGGTGCTCATAGGATGTTTTATAGTTCCTATTTTACTATTGTATGGAATTTTTTCCCCATGTATATAGGTTTATAGTGTTCTAAGGGGTCATAAGGTAACATGTCCTAAAGTAGGCCTAATGAAATTAGGTCTCCATGAGACATAAAGAAGGATTTGATATATTTGAGTAATGGAAAAACTAATTTAACTATTTATTATTTTAAATTTCCTAAGTCCTTTTATGTGGAAAATATAAGTTGGCATGTGTGTGTGGGCAACCAAGAGGTGTATGATCAAGAGGCTTGTATAAGAATAAATCCATTTAGGCCTTATTATTTTTGTTAATGGATTAGACTGAGGAACGAATGAGATAGAATATAATTGAGTTTAAAAATGTATTATATACCATCATAATAAAATAAAAGGACTATTTTTAATATATAATAATATTTATGAGTATGAATATCAAGTTCATATGATGTAATCAGTCTTGAAGAGACCTAGTTGAGTGAAGAAGCCTAGAAGGCAGTTTGAGAGGGATAAGAGTGTGAAGATATAAATAGATTGTAATCATATGTTGGTTGATAAAAATAATATTATAAATTTTATCAAATAAATCAAGTTTATAATTTAGTTTTGATTCATCTAGGGAGTTGGTGCTTCTTTTCAAGTGGTTGCTTGTTAAAGTCTAATCAAATGAATTCTTGGCTAGTTGGGGTTGATGCTCCACTAAATTTGGTTTTTTTATTAATATTAGTGTTTTTTCTTCCCCTTGAGGTTTTCCCACATATTTAATGTATTCATGTATTCAATGCTCATATGTATCATTATTTGCACTTTGATTGATCTATATGTTTGTATGAATGGCTCATGAATGTCAAGAGGAATTGAATGAAGGTTTTTAAATAATTATTCACCCCCAAATAATTTTGATTCCAAAAATTGGTATCATATCTTGGTCCTTTAATTTAAGTATAATAACTTTAAGGTGATCATAAGAAGCACAATATGTATAGTGATCAAGAAGACAACATATATGTTGAAAAAGTCTACTATGATAGTGAAGAAGGAGAAGCTAAAGTAGATCATGACATTGAGCTCATAATGTACCTAGATGATTTAAAGAATAAAAATAAGAGGAAACATGAGTTGATATATATAGTAAAGGATATTATGGAATATATTTGTACCTTGAAGAGTGACTAGGTCAAAGAAGCCAAAATGGATGTTTATATCATCAAAGATCTCAGGAATCAATTAGAAGGTGTCAATACAAATATCAAATCAAAATAAATTGAATATGATCAATTCAAGATAGAGATAGATTATTTGAATCTTGATCATGAAAAAATCATAGACAAAATGAACAAGTTTTACAAAGAGCATGAGAATCCAAAACAAGTTAAGAGCACCAACAGGAAAGTTAACATAAATAGATCAATCAAGAAACCCAATGAAATGAGATATTCCAATTATTTAAATGGTTGTTGTTTTGATTATCATATCTTTGGTCATAGATTAATTGATTATAGAACAGTCTAAAAGGATGAGTTATCATGGGACCATGGGATGAGGAGTGATCAATCAAGAGGAATTAACAAGTTATATGGAGATTATAGAGTGCATGAGAAGGATCAAACATTGGTGTGGAATCCAAATACAATTAGGACTAGTCATATTGATCACAAGATTCAAGATGGATTATTTTATGAGGAATAAAAGACTAAAGAAGAATCTATGCTATCTCATACTACCTTTCACATTCAAGATGAAGGTATGAAATGGCATATAAATAGTGGTTTTTCAAGCCACATGATAGGAGAAAAAAATCATCTCATTGGAGAAGAATGTTACAATAATAGTGAGATTTGCAAACAACACAATTTCCAATATATGTGGAAAGGGTACCTTGACTTTAGATAATGGGAAGACCAAGAAATAAAATATCTTGTATATGGAAGGTTTAAAACATAACCTGCTTAGTGTAAGGGAAATGCGTAACCAAGGACACACACTAACCTTTCAAGATAGAAGGTGTGAGATAAGAAGATCCATATCAATAAGGCTAATTTCCAATGCTAAGAGGATTAAGAATAATCTATATGTCTTGAATGAGATAAAGAAAGAGAGATGATTTATGATCAAGATGGATGAAATTTGTATATGGAACATAAGGTTAGGTCATTTAAACTTTGATAATCTAGCCAAGATAAGCATTAATAAGTCTATAAATAACATGCCTAAGATCACCAAACCTACAGACATAATTTGAAAGGCATGTCAACATGGTAAGTAGACTAGAATAAGGTTAAATTCCAAGGAGTAATCTACTACAAGACCCTTGAGGTTAATACACATTGATTTATGTGGACCTACAATAATCTAAAGCATTCAAGGAGAGAGTTACATCATGTTACTCATAGATGACTACACATGAATGAATTGGGTAATATTTTTGAAAACTTCAAGGTATTTAAGGCTCTTGTTGATAATGATAAGAATGGGAAGATCATGTACTTAATATCTAATATATGAGGATAGTTTTTGTCTAATTATTTTGATGATTTCTGTGAGGTTCATAAAATAAGGAGATAGTTCTCAATAGCTAGGGCACCTTAGCAGAATGGGGTAGTAAGGAAAGAATACGATAGTTTAAGAGATGGAAATAACTATGATAAATGAATCTAAATTATATAATTTATATTTAGGAGAGGTAGTGAACACTATAATCTACATTTTGAATAGAGGATAGATAAAGACTAATGGAAACAAGACTCCTTATGAACTATGGAAAGGTAGACCTACTAATGTGGAACACTTGGGAATGTTTGGGAGCAAATTTTTCATCAAAAGAGATGATGATGACTTAAGAAATTTTAATCTTAGATCTAATGAAGGTATATTATTAGGATACTCATCAATTATATCAACATATATATGTTATAACAAGAGGTAATAGAAGATATTAGAAAGCACCAATGTGAAGATTGATGAGACAAGGAAATCACACTCATAGTCAAAGGATACATTAGAGAATATATACTTAAATAATTAAGAGTAAAATATAGATTTTGATGAGGAATAATAATAAGTTAAGGAGAGACAAAAATTAAAATTCCCCTCAAGATAGATTCAAAGAGATCATCTTGAATCTCCTTGGCAACTAGGATTCAGGTATACGAATAAAGAGAAGACTGATAAGTAATCTAAATAAAGACAATGTTGCTTTTTTGTCTAATATTGAACCTAATAACCTTATATAATCAATAAAATACAAATTTTGGATAGGTTCTATGAATGAGGAGTTAGACCAAATATATAAAAATGAGACTTGGGAGCTAGTTCCTATGCCTAATGATAAGAATGTCTTTAGAACAAAATGGGTGTTTATATACAAGTTAAATAAAGATGGAGAAATCAATATGAACAAGGTTTATAAAGGGATATGCAAAAGTTGAATGGGTAGGCTCTAAGGATATATTTTCACCAATAACAAGATTAGAGGCCATCATATTGTTTCTAGCATTGGTAGGATTCAAAGGTTTCAAGGTATACCAGATAGATGTCAAATCTACCTTTTTTAATGGGAATTTGGAAGAGGAGGTGTACATAGAGAAACTTAAGGGGTTTTTAATATAAACTAATAATGACTATGTTTTTAGATTGAAAAAGGATCTTTATGGTCTAAGGAAAGCTTTTAGGGCTTAGTATGCTAGGTTAGATAGGTATTTATTAGATCAAGGATTCAAAAGAGGAGTTGAAGATAGTAACATATACATAAAGACAGAAGATAACCATTAGTCGATAGTATTTTTATATGTATATGACATCATATTTGGTGGAAATAATGTGAACATGACCAAGGCCTTTATAGAGGTGATGAATAAAGAGTTTGAGATGTCCATACTTGGAGAACTATCATTCTTTATTGGGTTAAAAATCACTGAATCTAAAAAAGGTATATTAATTTCACAAGCCAAGTGCATAAGAGAGATGTTGAAGAAGTTTAAAATGGAATAGTATAAGGTAGTTAGTACACTTATGATCACAAGGTGTAAGTTGAGCAATGAAGATGAGTCTTTAAAGGTCAATCAAACATCATATAGGTCAATGATTGGAATTTTGATATACACCACTACCTCTAGACCTAACATCATGTAGGTAGTAGGCCTTATGGGAAGGTTTTAAGTAGATCCAAGATAAAATCATTTGAAAGAATTTAAAAGGATACTTAAGTATCTCAACAGGACTATGGATTTTGGGTTATGGTATCCAAGAAGAAAGGAGTTCAATGTGGCTACCTATATAGATGTAAATTAGGAAGGAATTATAGATGATAATAAGAGTACTGATAGAGGATATTTATTCTTAGGTGGGTGCCTGGTTTCATGGATAAGAAAAAATCTACCATCAGTAGTATTATCCACTTGTGAAGTTGAGTATATTTTAGTAGTTTCATGTTGTACTCAAGTCCTATGGATGAGATAGACCTTAAAAGAATACAAGGTGGAGTATGATGGTCCTAGCCCCATATATGATGATAATACAAGTGATGCAATAATCTCAAATAACCCTATCATGCACTAAAGGACTAAGCACACTCCCATCATGTATCATTTTCTAAGAGAGAAGGTAAGTGAACAAAGTGTAAGACTTGAATATGTTTATACACATGATCAAAATGTTGACATTTTGACCAAACCACTTCCAAAGGTAACATTTGAACACCTAAGATAGGAATTGGGTGTAATTGCTATCCTTAGTAGTCATTTAAGAAGCCAAGTACTTAAATGGAGACAATCAAGTGGTTTAATAGCTCCAATATATGGTGAGTAGTTCTAAGAAGGTATGCATGAAGATAGGGGCATGTTTGTATTATGACTCATAAACTCATAGTCTTGTGTGTTGAGTGTTTTGGTTGCAAGGAGTGTGATCCAAGAATTTGCTAACATCACTTTGTCATTTATGTCAAAGGGAGAGAAAGTTTAGAATGAGGGACAAGTTTATTGTTAAGATAATTTTCTAAGAGTGGTTGTCATCAATGACAAATGGGGAGATTTTTGAGTATTATGATTGATGTTAAAGGTGCATCTTACATGAGGTTGACACCATTGAGAGAGGGTACCTAATTGGTAATGTGTTGATGTGACAAAGGGAATTGATGGAGTTTTTTCATTGAAATATATTATCATGAAAGATAATTTTAAGGTAAAAGAGATAATTTGAAATAAACTAATGCTTTATGGTTTCATAAAAGTGCATGTCATTGATGTCAAGTTATATAAAAAGCATAGTCATGACATGAAGAGGTATGTGAAGGTAACATGGTAAAGTGAGTGAGATAATTAAAATGATAAGTTGTTTTCAATTGTATGGGATTGTGATTTAGGTATAGAATCCTCTATAAGTGATGTAAGGTGGGTCTTTGAGGGTAAGGCATTCTATCTTTGTCTATACTTGGACCCTGCCTAGCCTAATGAGGTATCATAATATATTTTCAAGGTATGTGAAGGATGTATGGTAATGTTTAAGCATGATAAATGTTTTTTGTCATGATTATGAGGTTTATTGAGAATGTGAGTTAGGTGGAGAGTGCATGGAAAGAGGTATGAAGCTTATTTTTAAGGCCTAATATGGGTTGCATGTAAAGCTCTAGAGAGAAAAGAGAGAGAGTATGGACTAATGAGGGGTCATGATCAGATTTCAAGATGCTTACTATTGTGTAATAATTTTCATAGGTAAGGTATGTTTTTTTAATTGTTTCATTTAGTTTGAGGTTATAGTGTGATCGAAAAGGCATGAAATATATTTAGAGGTCTCTTAAGTGCTCATATTTAAGGGTTCTCAACTTGAAAAGAATTTTATTGTGCTCATTAGATCATCAAACCTTTGCATGGTAACCTAATCAGTTCATGATATATGGGTAAGGGTCTTATCTAAAAATTATAGGCATTAGTTTTAGGATTGAGGGGATATGATTTATGAACGACCATTAAGAATGGAAACATGCTTAAACCCTCTTAGAGCTCTAATAAATATGCAATGTTGAAGATTATTCTTAAAATTTTATAGTATGGATTTATTTTCTTAGGTAATATATTAGATATTTTAGTGGACTCTCCTAGGTACCTCCAAGTGGTATTGGTTAGAGAGAGGAGAGAAAAAATGTTGACTTATAGGATTATTTTTGAAGAAGTTATTGTAGAAGTCAAAAGTTGCATTGGAAATCATAAAAGAATGGATGGAGGAAGAAGATAGAGTCTAATGATTCATGTCCATGAAGGTAAATGGATATATTATATCCCTTAAGTGTGATAAACTAGTCATCCAAGTGAGCTAGTTGATAATAGGCCTAATGGTGCAAACACTAAAAAATATAAGAAATAATGAGAAGATGAATTGAAATGTGCTTTCATGATATAATTATGAAACCAAGTGAATGGAGATGTTATTTGAGACTGGTATATATTAGTAATGATTTGTAGAGATATTGGAATTTAGATATAGTGGTGAAAATGATGAAGCCAAAATGGCTTGTCTGACTCAGCAAGGTTTATGTGTAGTGAGGTCAACAAATTGGTCTGTAATAACAATAGTTGCCACTAGACCATATGATGATAATATTTGAATATGGTTTAGAGATGACATAGGATCATATTAATACATTATAAGTCTTTTAAATTGGTCATACAGGTGTTGAATGTCAATGTTTCATGACTATGTTTTTGATAATCTTGGTAGTTCTGAGTAAGCAATTTATAATGATGAGTTTGAGTCTATATGACATAATTTTTAGTGTCTAATGCATATGGAGATAGGTTTTAGGTATTTAAAGTTATTTATTATCATGGTTGTGCATATAAATTATGTTTTATCTTTAGTTTTTAAGTCATATTTTTATTTGTGTTTAAAGGTCTAATGTGAATAGTGCTGATGGAGTGTTTCAAGAGGTGTTTGGACCTAAAAGGTTTCATGGTGATAAGAGTATGTTGGGTAAGGTATATTTGAATGTTTTATGGAAATTTTTTTTTGTGTATATAGGTTTAGAGTATTTCAAGGGGTCATAAGGTAACATGTCCTAATGTAGGCCTAATGGAATTAGGACTTCATGGGACCTTAAGAAGGATTTGGTCTATTTGAGTAATGGCCAACACAATGTAAATATTTGTTCTTACTTGTAATGTATCCTAAGGCCTATTGTGTGGAAAATATAAGTGTTCAAGTGTGTGTGGCCAACCAAGAGGTATATGATGAAGAGGCTTATATAAATACAAGGCCTTTTAGGCCTAATTATTTTTGTTAATGGATTTGATTGAGGAGTGAATGAGATAGAATATACTTGAGTGTAATATGGTTTTATAAACCATCATAATAAAATATAAAAAATATCATGAATATCTAATAATAGGTCTAAATATGAATATCAAGGTCATATGACCTAATTACCCTTTACGAGACCTAGTTGAGCAAAGAAACCTAGAAGGTAGTTTGAGAGGGATAAGAGTGTGAAGAGTTGAAGAGGTGGTCATCATGTTTTGGTTGAGTAATAAGGTGTTCTAAATATGATAAAATAAATTTTGTATTGGGGTTGGTGCTGAGTTATCTAGGGGTTTTATGGTTCCTTACAGGTGAGTGCATGATAAAACATAGTTAAGTTAGTGCTTGGATATCTATGGTTGGCACTCCACTAAATCTATTTTTGTCTTATAGGATTGTATAACATTTATAGATATTAGTGGGTTTTATTCCCCTTGAGGTTTCCCCACATATGTGATGTATTCTTGTATTTCATGCTCATATGTATGGTTGTTTGTGCTTTGATTGATATATAAGTTTGTATGAATGGATCATGAATGTTAAGTGGAATTTAATGAAGTTTTTTGAGGATTGAGTCACCCCCTCCATCTTAGTCATTGTGATTCCAACATCACATAGGATTATATGATGAGTTGTTAGCTCTGTTATGGTTGTGGAAAGGCACACTTTCCTCTAGTAGGTTGCCAAGATCCAAGAATGGGCTATATGCAAGGTTAGAATGGTATGTTGATGTAAAATGGTATAAAAAAGAAAATATAGATAGATGAGGTCATTTAAATAGGTGATCATATTTTTTTCTAAGATGTACACATAAGATTTCTTATCATGCCTCTCTATTTTGTGCCATGTGTTCTATCCAAAACCATAAAAGATGACTTCTAGGTATTCATGTAAATAACTGTCTTGTATGAAAAGCATAGATTAAGATGCATACACATATATCTAAGGAGGGAAACATCAAATAAACAAGATAACACCATAATGTGAGGGTAAACAGGTCCAAACTTCAAATAAGAAAAGAACAAATGCCTCCACCAAAGACAAAAAAATTTCCTACAATATAATAGACAAACTAGCTATTTAAAAATAATAAAACTCACCAAGAATTTGATGAAATATTAATGAATATCAAGTGAATATATGAGACCATATTTTATTTCTTCAATATCTCTCAACAAGATCAAATTCACACATGAACACTATGGAGTAGGTGAGAGAGAATGTGTAAAAAGCAATAATTCATAAACAGTCCTCATTATCTCCTTATGAATAAATATAAATGGAGAGGTTACATATATAGGAAGGAGAGAGATAGATACCATAAATTTTAATGAATGTCGGATTAACTTTCCCAAATGACCCAAATAACCTAGCTACCCTAAACAGGCTAATGACACATGTAGATAAAACTCATATGAAAATGTTATACACCAAAAAATAATAGAGTATAAAATAATGAATGAGATATTATTTAAATAATTAGAGATCAAGGTGTATGCACTTGAGAATTAGTAAGAAGCCTACAATAATTTTTCTATTAACATGTTTTTCATACAAAAAAGTCCAAAATTGAAGAACTAGAATAACTAGATGAGGATAATTCCTTGTATGCACCCCAAATGACTTTGTTTCCTAGATTTTCCACATTGTATGAGGATTTAAAACTAACTATTCTAAGTGAAAAATATGGCTATCAATATCTATTTTCATCATTTGGGATGGATGATAAAAAATTAGTAAGATTAATGAGATTTATCTAATTAAAGTTAAAGAGTTTATGATTTCTTGTGATGAGGAATAAATTATTCTGAACAACCATATACTCACATCAACCACTGAGGATTTGGCCAAAAGGTCCTTCTTAGTTGATAAATAATATGCATGCCTAGTGGGTGTTGATAAAACCAACAAGTAAAATAATGTTTCAGCAATGCCATCACTTTATAATCCTACACATATAATTGGAAATCATCTATGGATACTAAAATTTGATAGTTATAAATCCCAGAGCAGATTTAGTACCAATTTAGAGATTATCAATCCCCATGAAAAGTCATATTTAGATGAATTTAACCTATAATTTTGTTGCATGAAAAATGTAAGTATGAGGCATTGGTTAATGGTCTCTTATTCTCCCTAAGGAATAAAGTTAAGATTCTTAAAGTACTAGGTGACTTTGAACTAGTGGTAAATCAAACTAGAATCCAATACACTTGTAATGAAAATAATGTTTATAAGTATTATAGTTGAGTGTCAAAATTTAAAGAAGATTTATATGCATTAAATGTTTACACTCTACCTTATCGAATAAATTACATGGTGAATGTAATGGATACAACTTATAGTACTCTAGAAATTATAGTTGACTCCAAGTTGAGAAGTTTCTTCATGGAGTTTGTCTATGCTCCTTCTATTATCAAAATGTCTATAGATTCTATGTGTTCAAATATGATCATAATACCATCTACTTCATCACTAACATAGATATATTTGAGTCTCAGATCATAGATGAATATAACAAATAAGATTTCAAATTAGATGAGGAATGGATCATAAATTTGAAAAAAAATAGTATACCTAAGGGCATGGTATCATTGGAATGACTATACAATATGGATTACCAAGGTCAAAAATAAAAATCAACTCCCACCAAAGGTATGCCACACCAACATTATAATCTAGGTAATGTTAATGAGTCAAAGAACATGCTTCTAGGCATGATGTAAAATAAAAAGGAAAAATAAAACTTTGTTCAAACCTTAAAATACTTTAGATAAGTTATCACATAGATTTATTAGGATGTAAAGGTGTTTATCATGTATATTCTCATTCAAACCATTCCTCTCAAGATAAGAGTCAAAAAATTCTACTAGAGACAAAGAGCAGTTAATTCATTGTTAGAACCACTGATATTCAAAGAGGTGCAAAAATTACTCTAAGAAAGGATAATTTTCCTTTTTAAGAACTCTACATGGGTGGCTAATTTGGTGTTCATTATAAATAAAATTAGGGAGAGAATGTTGTTTGTGGACTTACACAACTTGAAAAAGGACTCAAAAAATGATAATTGCTTGTTGCCTTCACTAGATGAAGTTATAAAGATAGTGAGTGGTTCTCAATGACATCATTCCTAGATGGGTACTCAGGGGATAATTAGGTGGTGGTCAATTATGAAGACTAGATTTAGAAAAAAATTATAAAAAATTGGGGTACATTCACATACAATAGGATTTCATTCAGCGTGATAAATTGAGGTGTCACCTTCTAACATTCCATGGATATTTAATTCAAGGATCTTATTGGTAAATGCATCATAATATACATGGATGATTTAATCATATTATCCAAAAATAGATTAGACCATGTAAGATATTTGAGAGAAGTCCTATAGAGATGCATAGATCATGGAAAATATTTGAACCTGAATAAGTTCATTTTCAAGGTGATAGAAGGTAAGCTGCATGGATAAATCATCTCAAAAATTGGCATATCTATAAATCTTGAGAGAGTGGAGGCAATTCTTAAAATTCCATTACCTAGTAGTAGAAAAGAGTTGAAGTCATTATTCAACAATAATATTTTGTTTAGGAAATTTATTTTGGGATTTGCATAGATAGTCCAACTAATGAATAACATGTTAAATAAGGATGTAAATATTGAATGTATGGTTGAAAAACTATTATATTTTTCTAAAATAAAAAAATTTGTAAACACATTGATGCTAATTAATCTTAAATATACACAACCCCTCTACATATACTCCTTCACCTTACAACACTCTAGTGCAGTTGTGTTAACATATTAAATAATATATACACAAGAAACTTATCTCATTCATGAGCTCCCTAATTTTCAATACTAAACTAAGATATTCAATCATATATAAACATGATTTTTCCCTAATCAAAGTTATCAAGAAGTTCAGGCACTATATTCTCTACATCAAGGTGTTTTTAGTTTTATCTCACCTAGTACTAAAATATATGTTGATGCAAAATGATGTATGTGAGTGAATGGGAAATTAGATGACCATTCTCCAAGATTTTAACCTATATCTACAACTGATGAATATCATGAAAGGTCAAGGACTAAGTAAATTTATGGCTAAAGTAAGCCCATAAATAGTTTATAAGTAGTACATGCTATAAGACATCACTAACAATGATTGTTATTAAGATGTGGTCTATTATTTTCTAAATAAAAATTTCCCAAATAACTTAGATTTAACTTAGAGAAGAGATTTATGCTTAAAAATTAAGAACTTCCTGATTAAATCATGCATTTTAAACAAAATAAATCATGAAGGCATATATCTAAGGTGCCTGAACAAGTAATTTTTAGTTGGAGTACTCAGTGATTTCCATGGAAAATATGGATCTGGTCATAGATCAATGAGTGTTATAATCCATCAGATACTCATGGTAAGGCATTATTGGATGAATGTTTTCAAATATGTTCATGATCATGTCTAGATTTGTCATACCTACTATTTTGCCATGTATATAGAATGTACTCATGCCATTCCATTGTAGTCAGTCATTAAGGTTCAACCATTCATAAAATGGGTATTGGACTTCATTAGTACCATTAATTATAACTAATAAATAAGACATAAGTTGACACTTATGGCAACTAATTATTATACTTTTTGGAATGAAGCTAAAGTGTGTAAGAACTATATAACTAATGTGGTAATCAGATTTTTGGAAGAACACATCATGACAAGGTTTGGGATGCCTACTACATTGGTATGTGAAAATGGTCATGCTTTCCCATCTATTTAGCTTATTATATGGGCATATGAAAACTAGGTAATCTTATTACTCACTTCTAATTATTATATGTAGGGTAATGGGTTAATGGAATCAACCAATAAATTTTTTATTGATGTAATAATAAAATCTTGGAAAATAATCCTAGGGACTAGCACAATGTTTTAAAATTTTCTTTATATTTTGATAGAACCAAAATTAAGGAAACCATAATAACATCACCATTTCACCTTATTTATGGCCAAGACTAAATATTTATGGTTAAATTGAGAATGAAAAGACTAAAATTCATGAGATATTACCTAGAAATAAATAATAAATTAGTTCACCTTCTTAACTTGATTCAACTAGAAGAAAAACATGATACATCCTTGTTGCATTTAAAAAACATCAAGAGGTAATCAAATGTTGGTTTCAAAAGTGAGCAAAGGTGAATGACTTTAGAATATTTGACATAGTCCTTCTCTGGGATAAGACTCATGAGAATAAGGGATAACATAGTAAGTTTGATGTCTTGTGGTTAGGTCCCTATTAATCTCTGAAATCCGAGGTGAGGACATCCCATCCCCTATCAATGAACAATTCCTTAAACACTACTTCTAGGTTTGAATTAGCATGGTAATTTCTTATGAATACTTTCTATTTCCCTTTCCTACTTTGTTTTTTTCTTTCCTAATTTATTATTAGTTTAGGCATGTTTTTCTTGATTTTTATAATTTCCATTGTCAGTTTGACATTTTTGGTTGTCAATTTTTATCTTAACCCACTTATTTTGCCTTGTAGGTTCTTCTATTGGTCAAAATAACAAATAAATTAAGGCATGTATGTAGGTAAATTGAGTGATTATTTTGGTGCATAAGTTCTTTGAGTAGTTTATGGCCTTATATTATATTTTCAAATCAATTTCAAAGTTTTAGATATCATGTGTGTTCTAAATTTTTTTGAGTTAGGCTAAGTTGGGAAAGACTATCTAGTCAATGAAGACATTATTTCAAAACCAAGCATAAAATTCAAATCTAAATGGTTTTTGGGTTTGCCTAGATGAACTTGCTATGGTGAAGGTTTATGGTTAAAAATATACAGTATTAAAATTTACTTACTTTTGTGGTCCCCAACATGGAATAAAAATGCTAAATAAGAAATAGAAAAGGTAAATCCATACAAGAAAATAGATTAAAAAATAAATTTAAAGAAAATACATGATTCTAGGTGTATGTAATGGGAAATGTAGTAGATCTATAAATCAATCCTAGTTTGAAGAAGATAAATCCTACTTACACTTCCGATTAGGGATACATTAGATATTCAAGGTCATGACCAAGATGGATAAACTAGACCTAATCAAGGGATATCTTACCATAATAATATCAATAGGGAGGGTTGCAAATCCTCCAATCAAGAAAAATTTCACAATAACCCTAAGTCCTATGTTTTCATATTCACTACACTAATAAAAAGTAAAGTAAATCTAATCTAGTGCTCACAAAATCTTGTAGAACAAATTGGGGGTAATAAACATTAAAATTAAAATTCATATAATAAATATACTCACATCAATGTATATGCAATCCTAATGCATTAAGAGAAGTGTAAATCCATATCTATACATTCTTAAAAATGAGGAACAAAGTTATGGATACTTACCTTTGAAGATGAACCTACTGAGCCTTAATCACTACCTTGAACAAGGTGCTTCACAAGAGGTTTTTTGGGTATGTAGGGATGATAAGGATAAATCATCTCTAGGCTACACAACCTATCAATGTATCCAAGATACTTATCCACAAGACAAGATACATATCTCCAAAGGAAGTATTAAACCTAAGCTTATTCCTTAAGTGTAATCATGGATAAGTAAATGCATAATATATCTTACTTCCTATCTCTTATTTTAGAAATATAAAAATGAATGTGTTTATATAGGTATATCTAACCATAATCCCTTCTAAAATTTTAGGCCAACAAGGCTGACATAGTCAACTTAGTATCATAATTTAACAAAAAAAATAGGTCATGGACTAGCTTATCTAGGGGCTGACCTAGACCCTAATAATTTTTATCAATAAGAGCACATGGTTGACAGGGTTGACTATGTAACATAAACCATCAAAAAATGGTTTTAGGTTAGGGAAGAGATAATGAAGGTGGTAAGTTAATAGAGGAGGGTGAAAAATAGGAGGCAAATATTAGGGGAATGGTTTTTTTAGGATACAAGTGTGTAGATAAAAAGTGGAAAAAATGGACAATAATCTTATGAAACACCAATGGTCTATCCACTCCTTTCCCAGTGAACCCCATAGGGCATGTACTTAGAGAGATTGAGACTTGACAAGTTCCTAAAAGATAGAGAGCATCAATAATTGATAAATTTTGAATATATTATGTGTATACACATGCCCCACTCAAAGTTTATCATCTATCGCATAGGTGCAACATGGGATGGTACTTTAGAAAAAGAACATAGCAACACATAATGTTAAAGTTGAATAAAGATCACTAGGAGAAAATAAGATAAATGAAAGGATAGAATTGAAAAAATGTACCTTTACTTACCTTAGTGTTGAATATAAAGAAGGAGATGTGAGAAATGTGAAGTGTCCAATGTGAAGAGTACTAGACAAACCTATAGTGATTAGCAAAAAAGAACAAAAAATTGAAATTTATAACATGTACATATAATATTTGAAACTATTCTCTATGACATCAAGATTCCATAACATTCTATGGTTTGGAAAAAGAGTTATAGTAAAGATAAAGATAATGTCAAAATAAGAAATTTGAAGGTAAATATTTGAAAGGTAAATAATTTTGGAACAGTAAATATAAATAGGTTGAAAAATAATTCATTTGGAATTATTTACTACTCTAAGAAAAATAGAGCTCTGATGGACCTAATGAGAATTCAAAGAGCTAGAATAGTGAGGAGATGACAATTGAGATATGGAGGATGTATAGAACTGTAGCAAGTGCAACATAGGTAAGCAATTGAAAATTTCAAATTTTTAATATTTTGATTTGAAATTGAGTGAATTATATAAAATTGATTGTTAGGCAAAATATAAGTACTATAATGAACCATGGGAAAATTTTAAGGACACTATGGGTCAAATGGGGTATTGGGTAGAAAGGAGTCATACCAATAAATGCCTAGAGTATTTATGAGAATTAGTCAAAAATTTATTTCAATGAACAAACAAGGTCAACTAGGTTGACATCATCTACAAAAGATAATAAAACCAATAGGACAACTTAGTAGTAGTGGGCTAACTTAGTTGGTATAAGAAAAGGGATAACTAAGTACTTGTGGGCTGACTTAGTTTTTTTGAAGTGGTTGACATAGTATTAGGAAGTGAGATGGTGGCTAACTTAGTATTGCAAAGGTTGATTTAGTTAAAATTTTGACAAGGATGATCTATTATCCTTAACAAAGGATATGGCTAATTTAATTTGAAATAAGTCAATTCGATAAAAAATGAATAAACTAAATCAAACCATCTAAGTTTTATGAAATTTCTAAAAATATAGTTTGATTATAAATGACATGGAGATATAATACATATTTTTTTGTTTGATATTTTAAATAGGCACTAGAGATTTTTGTGATTGATCGATGCTTCATGGTTACTATATTTGATAGAGCACTTGATAGATGTGGACAGAGAGATTGGTTGCATTGGATCTAGGAGGTATCATGGAGATGAGATGCATCACACTGAGTTTTGATCTCATTTTCATGTTCCTTAGATCATGGGAATAGTTGACCAACACATTTTGATGGGTGGTGGATGGGGTTACCATAGAAGTAGGTATCACACTAGAGGATATCCATGCATTGCTTGGATTACCTATAGGATGAACACTAGTGATCACAATGACAAAAAATGATTTGGAGATATCAACACTAGCTAGGTGGGTGACATGCTCAAATGGGATATACCTAAGGCTAAGGATAAGATTATTAAATGTGTATATTACAAAAATTATGAATATATAAATGTTATGATTGGACTTTTGATAACATGAGTATTGTGTCATAGGTTAGATGATAAGGTATGAACATATGTGATAGCCTTGTGCTAGTCCATTTTGGATTAGGGGGTGCTCTATGAATTTGGGTTTGTAATATGGGTCCAACTCATTCATGATATGTATGGGATGATGTCCTTAGGGAAAAAGACCATGGTACCAGTGGTGTTTCTAAGTTTATGGATACATGATAGGTTTTTGATATATTTATTAGCTAGGTTACCCAATGTGATCAATGATAGGTTACCTTGGGTTGCTATATGGATACATGATTAGGTAATGCATACCATGCCCCATTTACTAGTGTTACATATACTCACACAAAGAGAGATCATGTTGTACTAGACACATATTGCTACTATTTGTCCAAGTTGGGTGACCTTAGCTCTAGGGTTAGATCAAGTGTAGATCATGGGCCACTATACTTGATGGGTAGAGCCATACTAGTGTCATGATTGTTATAGTTTAGACTCCTAAACCTAATGAATCCTATAATAGTGCCTACTTTTGGGAATGGCATTATAGAGATCATATGGGGAGAGGAGGAGTGCCATTTGAGAGATTAATGATCATGGTATGAGATGTGAGACCATGGATTAGTTGAGCATGATAGTCAGTAGTGAGTTAGAGAGGGCATGGATGTAGATGTAGGGGTATAGTAGGTACCAAAAAAGGAACCAAATTAGGAGGAGTAGTGACCACCTCAATCACACCACCAATGAATATATCATCATTGATATCAAGCATAGGTGAGGGTAGTTCCATAACATGATCTAAAAGTTGACCCAAGGAAGAGCTAGTTAATAAAGGCATCTCTAAAGAGTGGCTTGTGATGTGCACAGGTGGTGACTCTATGATTTTATCTGATAGGGTGGTGACCTATGGATAAGGTTCTTATGGGATGGGTCAATGGAGAAACAATGCTTAATAGATAAGAAGATGGGGAGATGGTGGTTGAAGACATAGGATAGGTAAGAAATGTTATAATTTTTAGTCTTTGAGATAGAAGACTAGTTTTATATGATTGTAGGTAGATAGATATATTTTTATATGTATATGTGATCTAATATGTATATGGGTTTTGGTTTTTCCATACCTTAAAACATAGGATATCATATGGAGATCCCTAGTAATGGCATCACACCATGACATTTTGGATGGGGTATTGTCATCATACAACCCCACCATGTTAGATGATCCTATGGTACCATTTTCCAAAGCTTAGGAGGGGTAGTTTAGACTAGTGGGGGAGGTTACAACGTAGTTATAGACATGTGGGGATGATTTTTAGCCACTATCATGGGTGGGATTAAGATAGGCACATGTTTGATAGGACTTGGCCTAAGAGAGAGCCACACACATGGCTAGCACAATCTAGATTGGATAGGTACAGGCCCAATGGGCTCACCTAAAGGGATAGGTAGTAGGCTTGAGATTCTAGACAAGCTCATTACAACACACTATGTAGAGGATAAATTCTAAGGCATCTATGGGAAAAAAGGATAGGATGCAAGATAGACATGATGGAGCTCAACTATAGAGCTAGAGCGATGTATTTTTGTATTTTGTATTAGTTTATAAAACACATGATCTATAGAGATATTTTTTTGTGATATTTAGATTTTGGTCTCATGAGTTATATTTTGATTGCAGTTTTTGATGCATGGATATATTTATTTCTAAAACATGTATTTTTATTTTTTTTGCATATGCCACAAGGAATATATGTTGAGTGTTTTCTTTTCTAGAATTATGTAGTACACATACATGGTTAAAAATAAATAGGCAAAAAGGACTTTGGAAAAGTATAATTAATCAACAAAAAATGTACCAAAAACTATTTCATGATGGGAAATGTGAAATAAAAAAATGTGACTAAGTATAATAAATCAAAAAGTGGTAAACAAGAGGACAAAAATATTTTTAAACCATGAAAAATATTAGCACCAAATAAAAACAAGTAAAATCACACTAAATCATGTTGCGAAGTATGAAATTAATTTAATAAAATGAAAAGAATGTGAAAGACAAATGTTATAAAAATAAATCAATTAAGTCAATAAATCATACTAAATCATTTTGGGAATTATAAAATAGAAAAAAAATAATCAAAAAGGACTTAAATTAATCACACTAACTCAAGTTGAGAAGTATGAAAAACTTAATAAAAATGGTTGTATTCCTACATGCAATTGAAAAATAAGAAGATAAAATTTATATATTAATGAATAAATAATTAAACATACTAAATCAATATGGTAAGCATGTAAAATATGTGTAACTCATAATCAATCATGACTTATCTCAAATTTGACACATGTGATTTCATTGTGACTTGGATATTGGTAAATTTTGTCAGGAAGTTTAGGTCCTATCCATGGTCTTACAATGTAACTCACAAAGTGAATACCAATGAGGTGGAAATAATGTTAAAAGGGGATGTTTGGGGTGGAAATGTGAATATTTGGTAATTTTTTAAGAAGTCTTGGTCCTATCCAAGGTGTTACATTGCAACTCATGAATGGGATCCCTAGGGGGAGTGATAAGTAAAAAAATAATATTTCTCAAGGGGAAATAGTAAGATTGTAGGAAATGAAATGGGGAATGTAAGAATCATAATGGATACATCTTATCAGTATATCATAGGAAAATTGAGGCTCAATAAGAACATAAAAAGACACTAAGTGACTAATGACCATCACTATACAAAAGATACTTGATCGCTATAGGAATAAAGATGTATATGAAAATAAGTGTGGTACTAAGATCAACTCATGTTGGTTATTTTGAAAAATAAAAATAAAAGGTACCTACACTCCCACAACATATTTCCTATTCCTGAGGACTCCTTATAGAGCCATCGATCTACTATCAAGATTATGTACTTGTGTGAGAAAGTAGGTAGCACTAAAATATTCTTTTATACTCATTTTCCAATATACTAGCCTACCTCACCCTAATGGACCTTGAATCTATCATGAATCCAACTTTGAAGTTTGATATTTTATTAGAAAAAAGAGATGTGCTTAGAATCATGTCTTTTAATGTGATTTGACTTTTGAAAAATTTGAATGATGACATTTAGATAATTGTCTTTTGTTAAATGATTTGGCTTTTGAATTTTTATGGATTTTAAGATTCCTCCTCCATATAGATTTGAAATGACCAATCATTAGAGTTAAAGTTGTACACATGAATGAGATTTAGGCTTTGGCTAAAGGAAGCTAAGTATCCATGACTAACTAGAACACTTAGGTTTTAAATAAGAACCAACATGTTATCTCAAGTCTCAACCATGTGTATGCTTAGTTTGTGAAAGGAAATAAGGGGAATAAAGGGAGATCCAATGTGGACTAGTAAAAGGAGATTTTAATGAGATGAATTATTTGATAACTAATCACATGGTAAATAAGGAATGACTAAAGGGAGCAAGGTTTGTATAACCAAGTCACAATAATAATTATCTATGTTTATAGAGATAAGATAGTAAAAAATAATTAAATAAAACAAAATAGTCATAAAAAAGAACACAGATATAAGAAAATAATCTATAAGAGAACATAAGGAATAAAATGAGATCGTAAGAAATATGTAGTGAAAAAAAAGGGCCATGATGTAAGATAGATAAGAATTTGAAATAATGTCAAATGATATAAGATATATAAGTTTAAATTTAGAGAACATACCCAATCCAAAATGAAGAAAGATATTAAGGAACACCATTCTTGTGTTCATAAATAGTGGTATATTTATCCAAACACATTATCCATTACATCTAATAAATCTCTATAAAGTTTAATTTTAAATGTAACCAAAGTCTCATTGAGCTTCAAGGAAATTTGAGAAAATACTTCTCATTGATGGAAAATGTAGGAATGCCTAAAGGATTGTGCTAATGAGGAATATCATGTATGGGATGCTCAGGAGGAGAAATTAGAATGGAATATACAAGATCTTAAGGGGTCATTGGTGGAGAATTAATGGGCCATAGGTGAATGTGTCGCTGGTGGAGAAGGGGCCACAAGTGAAGGAGGATCCATGGGTAAGGTAATCATGGGTGGAGAAACTATAGGTGGAGAAGGAACCAAAGGTGGTGGGACCATGGGGGAAGAATGGGGAGCTTGTTGATGCTTCTAAGTGTACCATAGGTGCTCTTTAGTGTTTAAATAACACTTCTCATTTTATAATCCAAAAGATTCATGGCATGAGTTGTAGGTATTTGACAATTAGTATGCCTATGGTGAAATAGTAGTAGATAACATAGACTGTTCCACAATATTTATAAAGTTTGATGTTTGGGGGCCATCTTGGTTCATTATTTTATGAATCTTGATGCTAATTTTGACAAATCAGTCTAGATATGAACTATTTAATAAACTAAATTATTATCAACAATGTTTTAAACTAAAGTGATTTTTTTAAAGAAAGAGCTAAAGGAAAGGATATAGTAATAAAGAAATGGTGATTGTTGATCCTTGATTATGAACATATTGACAAAGTTTCAAGAATTACCAAGAATTATCTTAACCAAAATATAGTGTAAATTAGCCTAAGATCACATTTCAAGGCCTAATTTTGAAGATAAGATGATAATACAAGTAAAATTTTTATTTACTTTTAAAGTTATACACCACATCTAGATAGTTAATGCACATATTTATTGTAGAGAAAATAAAATGAAGTAAACTCAATCTCATTCAACTAACCTATCATTACATAAGTTATCAACCCTTTAATTAATGATCTAAATTAGTATTTATAGAAACTATTTATATTCAAACTCAGACAAGTAATTAAGAAACTTAGCAATTCATACACATCAACCTAGATAATTCCTAGAAAATTCCTTAATATTTTGTATTAATTACTTAAAAGTGGTACAAAATAGCTTAAAGTCCCTCTTTCTTACAAATGTTAATACATGCCTTTATACAAGAGCTAGGTAGTATACTAGTTAGTCTAAAAATATAGGTGTATAAAGATAAAGATAGTTGTCTTTGTAACAAACTATAGTACATGTGTCGTTTACAATCATTCTAACGTAGAGGCAATCACACTAACAAACTAGCATGTGACTTTACAAAAGAATATTCTACATCTTAGGTAAACCATAATTAATATGTTTGAGGTGGGGCCCCTTGCCATTGAAGGATGCTCATAGCTTGTTCATGTTGTTCATACACTAGGCCCAAGTCTATGGTAGGCCTTGTGATATGCTCATCTTGATCAGCCAACATATCAAAATCTTTGTCATTCCTATCTAAAGCTTCCTTAATGTTTCTAGCTTCATTTATCCTCTCCCCTACATTAAATATCATGTCTAATATTTTACTATTATCTTTCCCTAATTATCCTTCAAATTTTCCCTTAATTTATTGAATTACCAAAGTGGTTTTGTGATGTAATTCCTCATCACTAATAATCCCCATGGTAGTGGGTTGTGCAAGATCCTCGAGCATAGTTCTTAAGAGCCTCTCAATTTTTCCCATGAGATTTTTCTCCTCCTCAATAAATTATTCCATTTTGGTATGCCAAGTACTCAAGAATTGGACCTTGTCTACAAAAATTCCCAAAATTGCACTTAGGTTCCCCGTATTGATGGATTTAAAATTTGGGGTATACTTCCTAACTTGGATATTAAGAAGTTGGGCAATCTTATCCTCAAAATTTTTCAATTGAATAACTAGTTCCTTCACTAAGGTGGCTTGGTTTTATAGTGTATCATACCTTAATTTCATAGAAATTAATGATCTAAACATGTTTTGGAATGACTTAAGCATTTTAATCATGGAATCTAGCACTAAGAGAATTGCTTCAGTTTGTAAATTCTCTTTTTCCTTCTTTAGGTTCTTAATTATTTAAACTAATCCTTGGACACTAGCCCTAGCCTATTGAGATTGAGCTTCAATTAAACTTTCCACATATTATTCATGGATGGGAGCCTCTTAAAGTTGTTTTCCTCCAATAGGGGTTAGCCCTATGAATGGTTCCACCTTTTGAAAGGTTAATTCTTCTTGACTGATGATGGTTGTCTTTATGGTGATCCTTTCGAATTGGATTTTAACCTCTAGTTTCTTTAACTTTGGAGGCTCAAGCACCTCCACACTTGCACTACCAGAGGCTCCTAGGGTGTTAATTTTATATCCTCCCTAAATATGATGAACTTATATTCTTTTCTCTTCTTGATTTTTTACTATCCATGATCTAGGGTTTGATGTTATCATGCTCATTCAAGCTAACCTATGTTAAGGCCCATGAAGGAGAGAGGGATAAGATCTTATATAACCTCCCATAGATGAACTAATTAGGGATGAGTCATCCATGGATTGGATTCTCATCACTAAAGAGGTTGACTTCACTGGTAGGGTGAGTAAAGGTCAACCTAGGCTTCTTCCTTAGAGTCATAAGAACCAAGGCTAGCTCGAATTTTGTTTTATCCTTTCCCAAAGGAACCAACTCCTTTCATTCTTATTTGGAGGGATCCCCTTCTCTATTTAAGCCATATACTACTACTATATTAATGAGATCACCCTCCAATATCTCTTCCAACTCAAGAGCTATCATGTTAACAAATTCCATGGGAGAAGGTGGCCTTTGTGGGAGTTCTTTAGGTGAGGGACCTTCCTTGGGTCTCTATTTCAATATTGGTTCTCCAACTTTTTCCTTGCCTTTATCCTTTCCATCTTGAGGTTGTTTAGCTTGACATTATTCATTTTGAGGCTCTTTTTAGTGGGGTTGAGGTTTATATGTCTGCCCTTGATCATATGGCTCCTTATGAGTGGTCCCAGGTGGTCCTGGAAACAAATGATATTGCAAGGGATGCAACTACCACATCTCCCCTATAGGCTTATTGTCCTTGATCAATCGACATTCTAACTTGATATTGTAGATTTTGATTTTGGAGAGCAGTTCTTCAAAATTCTTTTCCCTAATATAGATGTCATCACCTATACCTATCTTATGTTCATATTAAATCTTAGGGACCTTTCTCTCTTTAATGAGGTTAACGACCCTACCCCTAGGGTCCCACATTTTAAGGTCATATAATTGGAAATCAAAATAATTCCTATGCATTACCATGATTTCCAACTACTTCCAATCATTGATTACAATCTTCCCAATATCCAATGGGAGGGGGTGGATTTGGCCTTTGCTCTTCTCTATACATACCTTGTCCGCACCTAGGATTATTTAGGAGGCAATTTATTGCTCAAAAAAATTGTTGGGGACATGGACTATTAGCTTGTAAGGTTTGGTTAAGATCCCCTCTATCCTAATGATAGTGTATTATGGATAATACCATACATCTCCCATGGTTTCTATCTATCTCTTGATAAGGGGATGTAATCTTGGCATAGGAATTCTTATGATGGTCTCATATATAGCTAGGAAAACACAATCATATATGAATTGCATGTGGTTATTATACTTGAATATGTACAATCTATAATAGTGGTGAGAAATTCTGGTTTTACCATCAGGGGACCAACTATTAATGCCAAGGAAGGATACATAGGCCAGAAGAGAATCCAATAGATAGGACATCATATATAATTTCTTAGAGGTCCATATTTTGATAGCCGAGAAGAAGCTAATTAGGTCTCTTACTAGAGGGATCAATATCTCTTTTATCATGAATTGGACATAAGATGCCTAGACTTTGTTTACATATGTGGTGGAAGGGGAATCAAAGGCTTGATTTATTAGGGTCATGGATATTTTAATTCATCCCATGAAATAGACAATGGGGATCATTCCATCTATTGTTTTGAAGACATGGGGTCCTTGGATTAACCAAGGTGTGAGGACTAAATCAAGGTCTTAGGTGTTAACCCATTTCCTTATATCAGGAGGTTAAGATGGGGTAAGGTAAGTTTATAATAGGTTTTAAAGGCCATAGGAGAGATGTATGGCACCCTTTTGTAACTACCCTCATAAATGTTTCATTCCACATCTATCCTATAATCAATAAATATGGGTGCAAGGACACCAATGTAGTGAATTACCTCTTGTTTTGCTATAACATAATGGAGACTAGCCATTTGAACTGTAACTAGGTCATTGTACCTTTGATTCATTATGGCATTCATCTTTTCCACCTAGGAGATAGGCTATAACCTATCTATTAGAAAGAATAATTTAGATGAATTCCTCACTCCATAGATGTTTAGGGCTGCTAGGTCTAGCTTTATATCCTTAAAATCCTTCCTTCATTGTCAAAGGTCAGATAAATTTTTGCTTTCATCTTCAATTATTTCATACCATCCACCATTTCTAATTTTAATGAACTACCCACACTAGATTAGCAAGTGTTCTTACAGTAGCGCTTGTTTTCAAAAGCACAATTATGCTATCTTGATTGAAATATAACTAATTGAACTAATTTAGGTCTTTTTATATAGAGTTTAGGATTCAGAGCTTTAATGGTAGGAGATATTTAGACTTTAAATTGATACATGTTTTGGATTTGATGGAGATCATTTTGATTTACACCCTTACATTTTCCAATTTATAAGATATTTGATTTTGATTTTTTTGCTTACATGGAGTCCATGTGGCATCATTTTGGGATTTTCATAACAATTTTCGTAAGTGTCATTTGGATACTATCCTTTGGCTTTTAAAATCTTCCCTTTACTTTCCATTATTAGATCAAATCCAATGAGTAAGTGATATCTGTTGATCTAAATCGAAGTCCTTTCCTTTTATTGGTCTAATCATCTCTAGGCTTGTGGTCATGACACTTGGCATCTTTAAAGATTTTTCTTGTGCTATGTATCTCTTTTCAGTTGTCACCTTGGTCAAGAAATAGCCACATGTCAAGCTCATGGAGCTTTGAAAAGTCATCATGCCTTTCACATCATTAGAACAAATCTAGCAAATGAGTAAATGCCATTGATATTTGTAGGGGCCCAATCATTTAATTGGATTTCTTTATTAGGTGGGCCCCTTTATTTCTTCCTTTAAATCATTAGGTCACCATTTATTTGGTGTTATGGGCCTTATGTTCCTTTTTATTTTTCCTCCTATACGTCACCCTGTTAGATCAAATCTAGTGAATGATTGATTATCGTTGATTTATCATGGTGCACATTGTTTAAGCCAAAGCCTTTCATCTAAGATTCTCTATTTGATCAAATTCAGTGAGCAAGCATCAATTATAAGATCCTACAAAGAGTGAGGGAGATAACTATTAGACCCAAGGACATAAATAAAATCACTTAGCATAAGGTATTAATGCTAAGGTCAAGATAATTATCAAGGACTTAGTATTAATGACCTAGGCTAAGTTAGGTAATGTAAAAAGGGACCTCATAGAATGAAATAAAATTATACCTAAGGAATGTAGGAAAATAAAGGGGAAAGAAAATAAAGAAGAATTCAAGTTATCTTATGAAAACATGACTTAAACCCATGTAAATCCCTTGTTTATAGATTTTTTTTAATTGGTTCCCACTAACTTTGCTCCCTCCAATATTTGAATTTGAATCAAGGGCCACCCAAGGTTTCTAAACACAAAACCCTAAATCTTCCATGGAAGCTACAAAATGACTCACGTAACCTTGTTAGTAGGATTTATTTGAAATAAGAGGATTAAATCACATAAGCATGTTACTTAATAGAGTGGATGATCTTCAAATTATGTTAGATACTTCAATGCTCAGATGATTCAAAACTTAGGCACAAAGACTTCTCAAGGGTCCCCAATTTTTAAATAAAAAGGGGGGTATGTTGGTCCCAACAAATGGTAACTTCTGGGGGGAAACATAGCAATATATTAAAACTTCTAGAGTCTGAGTTCATATAAACATTGAGGTCATATTTCCACTTGATAACAAAGGAACTACCATCTAGATCCAATTGGGGTTCAAAAAAACCTTGCACTTGTCAATTTGAAGTCAAATATCAACACATACCTAAGCTGTGTTTATGTTTTGATTCCATTTATTATTTACCATGTGATTTAATTAGTCTTTAGCTTCCTAGCTTTAATCAGTTATACTGACCTAGGTTATATCAAACATTCATTATGAATAATGATTTTACTTAGGGAGGGCTTAGGTATTACTCTACTACTAGTTGGGCATCCATAGCCCTAACAAAGATACCTTTGGTTATACTCATGGCCTTACTCCATTTATTGCTAGGCATCCATAGCCTTGATGGAGGTTTCTTAAATCACCTTTGTATGAAAGATTTATTTTTTACATTATATTCTTATAATTTTTTTGGCATTATTATATATTTATGGTTCCAGTAAGGTTGGGAACCAAGATAGCCAGGTTTAGGGTCTAGTTAAAGATTTGATTTTGGGAGGATCACTTAGGGCTGTAACTCTTATCTTAGGCAAGGATGCTAATTAAGTGCTAGCTAATGATGTACTCTTGATAATTTAAGTCTCCAATTATTAAGTGAAATCTTCTTAAAAATAGTGTGGATCTAAGGTCATGACTTAGGTCTCATGGAATGATTTTCTCTCTACCTGTATATACTTAGTTTCTCTACGTTATATCATAATGCTAGGTTCTAGGACCATGGTTGCCTTTATATGGAGTTCATACCTTATTTTATAACTGGGGTACATATTGAGCACATTTCATAACTTCTAGGCCCAAGGATGTCTCCAAAGACATATTGAAAGCAAGGAAAACAACAAGCAAGCAACACAATAGAAGGAAAAAAGCAAAATAGGGAAACCAAACAAATATGAACAAACATATATACAAACCAGGGACAAGAAAGGAAATATTCTCAAAGAAAACTAACTAACCAACTTACTCTAATATACTCACCTTACATCTTACTTCATGAAGGACTCAAGAGGGGTGGTGGAGAAGTAGTGCTTCATGTATTGCCCATTAGTAGGCAATATGAACTCTACCCCTTATAAATATTTGAACTTGAAGGTGTTATTCCCTAGTGTCTCTATAATTTGTTATGGGCTAATCTACAAGGGTATGAATTTTCCATGCTTACCTTTGGGTTTAGATGTTTTATCCTAAAGAAGGACTAAGTGTCCCTACCTGAACACTTTAACTTTAGACCTTTTGTCAAGCCATATTTTCACTATGGCCTAGTGTCTGTTGAAATTAGCAAAATCCTTTTCTCTATCATCTCCCATCTAAATGATGTCTAATATTCTAGAAGTGGCATGTTCTTAACTTTATTCCATGTATTTTTGCATAAATTTATATGTAGTCAATTTGAGAGTGATGGGAAAAATGGGCTACTACCCATACACCATCAAAAAGGGTGAAGCCTTCAAGGTTAGCTTGATCCTTATTCTATCAGCCTAGAGTGAAAATTTGAGTAATTTATGCCAAGTTCTAGGTTTGTCTTTTGTGGACTTCTTGATTACTTTCATTAATTTTTCATTTGTATATTCAAAAACACCATTCCCTTAGGGATAGTGATTGGAGGAAATTTTAAGTTTAATACCATTGTCATAAGTCCATTCAGTCATCTCAATTGAAATTAATGTAGATCCATTATCACATACTAGAGAGACTAGGGTCCCAAATCTAGTACATATAGGAAACTGATCACTTCTTCAATCCTACATTGTTTGGTGGCCACTACCTTAGTCCATATAGTGTAGTGATCTATGGTAGTCAAGATGCATTTGTGAACTTTAGATGATTTGGGGTTGATCACTCCATTAAATTCTAGACCCCATTGTCTAAATAATTTATCAATATTGACTAGTTATAGAGGCATAACTGCCTTTGGATCTTTAGTGTTGAATATTTGTCAAGAGTGGCATTATTTCACATGCTTGTGAGCATCCTTGAAGATAATAGGCCAATAGTAACTAGACCTTAGGATTTTTTGAGCTATCATTCTTCTAGATGGATTCCCACTACCTAGATTTTCATGAAAGGTGGCCATAATTTGGATGGCTTCTTATTTTGAAACACATCTTAGGTAGATTAATTCAAATTTCCTTCTATACAGGATCTCATCCTTGATCATGTAGTGGGATGCCATGAGTCTTAAAGATATATTTTTCTCCTTGGATAGACTACAAGACAAGTACTATTGATTAGTAAGTGTATGGTTAAATCATATCATTCATTGTTTTGAAAATTATGTTGGCCTACTTGCATGATACTTAGCCTAGGGATAGTATTATAAATCATCTAAATAAAATCTTGGCACCATACCAAATTTGATACCTTCATTTCCAAGTCATATTCCTATAAAACTAACATCCACTTACCTCTACATTCTCGTAGCTCATTTTGACTCAGCATAAGCTTAGTGGTAAGGCCAGGTAGAATAACATGACCTTATTTTTGAGGATGTAGTGCCTAAAATTCTTTACTACCTTTAGTAGTGAATATGCCTACTTGTCAATCATGAAATATTTTAGTTCATCATTCTTAAAATTAGTACTCATGAAGGCTATTGGATGGTCACACCCTTCAACTTTTTGAGTCAATACAATAGCTATAGTATGGTCAGATGCCAAAAAGGAAAGGTAGAAATCTTTTGAGAAATCTAGAATTATGAGCATTGAGGCTTAGCCAATGGCCTCTTTGATGTCACTAATGACTTCTTGGATTCTTCATTCCAGATTACCTTGGCATCTTTCTTGAGCATGTCATTCAATGGCTTGACAATTTATATAAAACTTGAAATAAACTTCCTTACAAAATTTATTTCGCCAAAGAATGACTTTAGTTCCTTCTTTCTATTTAAGAGCTTAGTTTTGGATATGGACTCCACTTCTTTAGGGTTTATGAAGATTCCATATTTGGTTATAACATGTCCTAATAGTTTACCTTCAGTTACACAAAATATGCTTTTATTAGGGTTCAAGGAAACGCCATACCTTCTACATCTCTCAAAAACTTGTTGTAAGTACATAAAGTGATCTTCCTTATTTTTAGAGAATTTTTTTAGATCATCCATATAAATGATGATGCAATTACCAATTAAACCTTGGAATTCATGGTCCATGGCTCTTTGGAAGGTAGATCCTACGTTGATTAGTCCAAAGTGCATCATTTTGTAAGTAAAGGTTCCCTAGTTTGTTGTGAAGACTATATTCATCATGTCTTCTCTGTCAACTAGTACTTGGTTATAGCCTAAAAAGCCATCAAGGAAGGACATCATAGAAAAACCTAAAATAGTTTAAATTACCTAATTGAGAAAAGAGAGGGGATAATAATAAATTTTTTATGCTCTATTTAAGTTTTTGAATTCAATATAGAGCCTAATCTCACTATTATTCTTCCTGATTGGCACTAAATTGGCCACCCAAGTTGAATGTTTGATAAGAAATACTAACATAGCATTTAGTAATATTTTGACCTCTTTGAAGATCATAGGTTCTAGTATGGGGTTTACTAGTCTTTGTGTTTATCTAAAAGGTTTACAACTTTCTTTGAGGGGTATGGTACTGGTAATGACCCTTGGATCAAAGATATTTAGGTCGTCATAGGACCATGATATAACATCCTTGTACTTGGTAAGGAGCTATTTGGATTTCTCATTTTCAAAATTTATACAAGCCTTTCCAACATTCACTAGTTGGGGTTGCTCTTGGACACCAAAATCCATAATATTGTAATCCTTTCCACTCACCTTGGGGATTTTGGACACCTTAGCTAGTTTGTCTTGATCAAATAGTCTTTATAGAGCAATCATCCCTTTAAGGAATTTGTTGTCATTCAGATCAATGACCTTGCTATCAAACTTGTTCCCTCCGATTGCATTTTCATCAACTTCATCAATGACATAGGTTTTAAATACCCCAAAATTGGTTAATAAATCCAATATTTATTGGTCATCATTAAATACTTAGAAATTATTGGCATTATCAAGCACTAATGGAAATGGGACTAGTTAAATACTAAAATTAGGGGAGTTTAGATTAGGCATGAGATTTACTACAGTGGATGCCAACTCATCTATAGCTTAGTTTTCTTGCTTAAGAATGGAGGTGATGTTAAAAGCACTAAAAGATTCAATCAGGTCTTTAGACTCTAAAATTATATTTCTTGAGGTAGAGAGTTTACATTACTACCTAATCCTAACTTGGTTGACCACTAGTTCAATGTCATCAAGAACTAGTAATTCCTTATCTTTATTCTTGATAGCAAATTGCAAACCAAGGATGAGAGATTCATATTCAGCAAGATTATTAGTGTAGGAGAATTAGAGTCTATAAGAGGAATGGTACCTTTTATTGGTAGTATCATTTAAGATAATTCCAACACCTGATCTAACCTTGCATCTAAAACCATCAAATGGAAATTTACATAGCCCAAGAGGAGGTTCTCTATCCTTCATATCATCTATCCTACCATCTTTTAGGGTGAAAACCCCTAAGTCTAAGTCAATTATGTTGAGCTTTTCATTTATAACATTATACATCATTATTATATGTTTCAATCTTGGTTCCCTCTTAGCTTTAATTTGATTTGGGACTCCTTTCTAAGGTAGCCATAAGTGGGAGTAGTCAGTGGACATATAACCAATTGAGGCCTTGGTCCATTCCCTACTCAATAATATTTGATAGGAATATGGCATATCAACCACCTAAATGTCACTGAATTATTGAATTTTGGGTTCAAAATATATATGTATATGAACATTCAAAAGTTCTCTAATTACCTTTAATCTTGACTTATCTAATTGGGTGACAATTATATCATACTTGATGGGGGTTAGGCCAAGTTGTTTACATATACTAGTAGGCATGATATTTGTAGAGGCACCTGAGTCTAACAATCAATTGTGTAAGTTCTTACCAAACATCCTAACTATGAGCAAGAAATGAGGGGATTTAGCTTTGGCCTTATGTATTGTTACATTAGCATGATCAGTCTTCAGGTTTTATTAAATTTCAAGGGCTTAAATAATAAATCTCTTTACTCTGTGATCTACATTAAATCATTCAATGTGATTTTGGCCTTAATTTTCTACATGTATTCAACAATATTATATCTAGTCTTACTCAGTGAATCATTACTAAGCTTGGAGGAACATCCTTTGGGTAGCTCAGGGTTATTCCTTGAAGTAGTGTCAGAAGGGGTCCCATAGTTATTAGGGGGAGTTGAAGTGGTTAAGTGTTTCTTTTTCTCTTTATTCCTCAATATGTAATTCTTTTTCAAGAAATGTTGAAATTCATGGATTTCCTCAGGTATCTAATCTAGTTCATTTTCTTCTTGAAAGGGGAGATCAAAGGTTTCTACTATGTAGATCTAATCAAAAGTTTTAGGGTTAGATGTATTTGCATTGTTGTCCTTATTAGGTACTACTTAAAATGTATCTAGTTCTTCCTAAAATGATTTAAATGCTTTATATAACTCAATGTAATCAATCTTACCATGTTTAGTGGTAGCATGCACTCTATAGTAGTCAGGCAAATGAATGTTTGTGAGATTAATGTCCACAGTTTTGTTACTAGAAGAGGGTTCATTAGTCTTGTTGTTATTGTATAAGCTATCATTATGAAACTTATTTGATGGTATATTAAACTTTTGAAAATTAAAGTTCCTTTCAAAACTTTCATCGTATTACCAAATTATTTTTGTAATTAGAGAAAATTGGTGCTAATTTTTTGAACCATCTTTAATATAGACTCATTATCACTCTTCGGTGTCTCAAAATTATGGACCAAATTATTTTTTTAAATAGGAGTGTGTATTAATAAATTTTGATCAATATTAGATTATCCATTAGTAGTTTGGTGACTCAAGAATCCTAGATCTTGATTGGGAACAACATAAGTAGTAGGTGGAATGTTCAGGGTTGGGATTTGATTAAGAGATAGGGTATTTTGGTTATTATTTGGAAAAAGGTTTAGAGCAAGCATTTGTGGGTTAACATTGGGGATGGAGTATGTCATGTGGCTTTGTGGTTGCATTTAATCGCTGATAACCACTACCTCATAATAGGCTTGGGATAATGAAGCTATAACTGGGATAGATCTCTTAAAAAATAAAAAAGTCATTAGATATACTACATATTTTTAGATCTCTAGGGTTAGCATATCATTAGGTTTGTAAGGTTTGATAGTTATACTATACATTTTTTGGAATCTAGCATTATAAGACCTTATAGGTTCACTAGCATCTCTTTTTATGGTTGTAAATTTATTATAAATGATAGAAAGACTGATAATATTCCCAAATTGATCAATGAAAATGGTGTTGAAATCTTCCAGGTGGTAATGAAATCATCAAGAAAATTAACAAACCATTCATACATTGTATCTTTGAAAGTAAAGGGAAATATTCTACATGTTACATCCTCATTTATGCCATTTAATAACCTCAAATTAGATTTAAAAGACTTAACATGTTCTTTCATAATTACAAGACTAGTAAGACTAAATATGGGTAAATATTTCTCAAGATTACAAGGTAAATCATAGACTACCCCTTGTATATTGATGGGTGAAATACCTAGCCAATCCATACCTAGATGTGCTCTGAATGCAAAGGTCCCTTGAATAAGAGAAGTGGGTAAAGATTTGGAAATTATTTTTCTACCTTTTTCACACTTAGTTATTTGATGACTTTATAGCTCTAGTAAAGTCTCTCCCATTTCTAAGCATGATCTAGTGTGAATCCTAGGTAATTCTTGCTTGAAGATGTGAAATCCTATTTAGGCAATTCTATCTCAAAGATGTGAAATCCTATTTAAAACATGGTACACCAATTTAATTTTTACAAAAACCAAGGACTAACATGCATCCTAGGCTAATTCTATAAATATTTATGTAATAAGTGATAAAGGACATCAAATTTCCACTAAGGTAGCTTAAAGATGTATCCTATTATGAAAATATAATTGATCTTTTCAAGTTTGAGCTCGAGATGGACCACAATTTGTAAGGTATCAACTGATCTTTGATCATAATAAGTTACTCTAATTTTAAATACTTTAGATCCATAAATCCAAAGCTATATTTACCAGAAGTAGCAATAATTTATCAAAGATATATGATATTTGACTTAACAAAGCACAAACATATGTCAAAAACCTCCAAGACCACCAATATTTACACTTGGGATTAGAGATCTACCCAAAGGTGTAAAGACATCACCAATCTTAGGCTAATTAGCATTAACAACCTTCCTTCTAGCACTAGAAGAGCTTCTCTTATAGATGATTCTAAGTGGACCACATGTTCTCTCTAGTGTTTAAAGAACACTTCTCATTATATAATCCAAAAGATATAGGGCATGAGTTACAAGTATTTGACAATTAGGATGTCTGTGGTGAAATAGCAATAGGGCAACATAGACTGTTCTACAATATTTATAAAGTTTGATGGTTGGAAGCCATCTTGGTGCCTTATTTTGTGAATCTTGATGTTAATTATGACAAATTGATCTAGATTTAAACTATTGAATAAACTAAATGGTTATGAATAATGTTTTAAACTAAAGTGAATTGTTTAAAGAAAGGTCAAAAAGAAAGGGTAGAGTAAGGAATAAATAGTGATTGTTGATCCTTGATAGTGTACATGTTGACAAATTTTCAAGAATTAATAAGAGTGATCTTAACCAACATATAGTGTGAAGTAGCCTAATCTCACATTTCACTACAAACCAAGCCTAATTCTGAAGATAAGATGATAATATAAGTAAAAATTGGATTTACTTTTAAATTTATACACTACATCCAGATAGATAATGCACATCTTTATTGCAGAGAAAAAAATGAACCTTAATCTTATTCAAATAACCTATCATTACATAAGTTAGCAACCTTGTAATTAATGATCTAACTTAGTATTTTTATAAACTATTCATATTCAAACTTAGACAAGCAATTGAGAAAATTGGAAATTCAAACACATCAACCCAAATAATTCCTATATAATTCCTTAGTCTTTTGTATTAATTGCTTAAAAGTGGTACATAATAGCTCAAAGTCCATCTTTATTAAAAATGGTAATACATGCCTTTATATAATAGATAAGAAGTATACCAGTTAGTCTAAATATACAAGTGCACAAAGATAAAGATAGTTGTCTTTGTAAAAAACTATAGTACATGTGTCTTTTACAATCATGCTAGCTTAGAGGCAATTACACTAAAAAACTACCATGTGACTTTACAAAAGCATATGATACCTCTTAGGTAAACCATAATTAGGATGTTGTAGGTGGGGCCCCTTGATTTTGAAGGATGCTTATATCTCATTCATGTTGTTCATCTACTAGGCCCAAGTCTACATCAAGCCTTGTGATATGCTCCTCTTCATGATCAACCAGCTCATCAAAATCTTTGTCATTCCTAGCCAAAGCTTCCTTAATGATTTTATCTTCATTGATCCTCTCCCTTATATTGAATATCATGTCTAATATTTTGCTATTATCTTTCCCTGATTGTCCTTGGATTTTACCCTTGATTTCTTCAATTACCAAAGTGGATATGTGTTGTAATTCCTCATCACTAATAATCCTCAAGGTAGTGGGTTGTGTAGGATCCTTGACTATAGTTCTTAGGAGACTCTCAATTCTTCCCATGAGATCTTTCTCCTCCTCAATAATTTCTTCCATTTTGGTATGCCAAGCACTCAAGGATTGGACCTTGCTTACAATAATTCCCAAAATAGCACTTAGGCACCCCATGCTAATGGATTTAAAATTTTCTATTTGCTTCCAAACCTAGATATTAAGAAGTTGGGAAATATTATCCTTAGAATTTTTCCATTGAGTAACCATCTCCTTAGCTAAGGTGGCCTAGTTTTCTAATGCATCTTGCCTTAATTTCATAGACTTTAATGCTCTAAACATGTCATGGAATGACTCCTCAAGCATTTTAATCATGGAATATAGCATTAAGAGAATTATTTGAGTTTACAAATTCTCTTTTTCCTTATTTAGGCTCTTGATTATTTGCACTAATCCCTAGACACCAGCCCTAGCCTATTAATATTGAGCCTCAATTAAACTTTCCACATCTTCTTTATGGATGGAAGCCTTTCCAAGCTATTACCCTCAAACAAGGGTTATCCCTATGAATGGTTCCACCTTTTGAAGGGTGAATTATACTTGACCAACCATGGTTGTCCTTATGCTGATCCTTTCCAATCATGTCATGTCTGGGTTAAACTAGATTTTAACCTCTATTTTTAAAACTTTTTAGGCTCAATCACCTTCACACTTGCACTACCAAAGGCTCATAGTGTGTCAATTTTCTATCCTCCCTGAATATGATGAACTTGTATTATTTTCTATTCTTATTATTTTATTATGTCCATGATCTAGGGTTTGATGTTATAATGCTTAGTCAGGATAACCTATGATAGGGACAATGAAGGAGAGAGGGATGGATCTTTTGTAATTTCCCATATATGAACCAATCAAGGATGAATGGTCCATGGATTGGATTCTCATCATTGAAGAGGTTATATTCAATAGTAAAGTGAGTAAATATTAACCTAGGCCTCTTCCTTGGAGTCATAAGAACTAAGGCTAGCTTTGATTTCCTTTTCTCCTTTTCCAAAAGAACCAGCTCCTTTCCTACTTCTTTAGAGGGATCCCCTTCTCTATTTGAGCCATATGCTTCTATTATATAAATTATAACACCTTATAATGTCTATTTTATCTCAATAAATATCATGTCAACACATTTCATAGGAGAAGGTGGCCTTTGTGGGAGTTCTACAAGTGAGGGACCTTCCCCAGGTCTATGTTCCAATCGTGGTTCTTCAACTTTCTCCTTGCCTTTATCCTTTCCATCTTGAGGTTATTTAGGCTAAGAATGTTTAGCTTAACACTATTATTAGTGGGGTTGAGGTTCAAATGGATGCCGTTGATAAAATGGCTCATCTTGAGTGGTCCTAGATAAAGTTAGCAACAAATGAAATTACAAGGGATGCAACTGCCATATCTTCCCTCTAGGCTTGTTGTCCTAGATTAATCTACATTCCAACTTGATATTGTAGCTTTTGTTTTTGGAGAAACTTATTCAAAATTCTTTACTCTAATATATATTTCATCACTAAAACCTATCTTAAGTTCATATTCAATCTTAAGTGCCTTTATCTGCTTAATGTGGTTAACCACCTTTCCCCTAGGGTCCCATATTTTAAGGTCATCTAATTGGAAATCAAAATAATTCATATGTGTTACCATGATTTCTAACTACTTCTAATCTTTGATTAAAATATTCCTAATATCCAATGGGAGGGAATGGATTTGGCCTTTCCTCTTCTCTTTACATACCTTTTCCATAGCCTAGATGATTTGGGAGGCAATTTCTTGCTCAATAAGCTTATTGGTGACATAGACTGGTAGCATATAAGGTTGGGTTAGGATCCCCTCTATCCTAATGACAATGTAGTCTAGATAATACCATACATCCTCGATGGTTTCTATCTATCTCTTGATAAGGGGTTTTAATCTTGGCATAGGAATTCTTGTGATGTCTTTATATATGGCTGGGAAAACATAATCATAGATGAATTGCACATGGTTCTTAATGCTAGGGAAGGATATAGAGACTATAAGGGAATATAATAGATAGGAAATAATATAAAATTGCTTAGAGGTCCATATTTTGATGGATATGAATTACTTATCCAAGAATAAGATAATTAGGTGTCCTGCTAGAGAGGTTAGTTTCTCTTCTATCATGAAGTGGGCATAGGACACCCAGACTTTATTTACATCTATTATGGAAGGGGCACTAAAGGCTCAATTTAGTAGTTTCATGGATATTCTAATGCCTTCCTTGAATTAGACAATGGGGATCTTACCATCTAGGGTTTTAAAGACATGGGGTCCTTCGATTTAACCAAGGTGCAAGGATTGAATCAAGATCTTGGGTGTTATCCTAGTTCCTCATGTCAAGGAGATTGATATGGGGTCAGGGGAGCTTATAATAAGTTTCAAAGGCCATAAGAGAGATATATACCACCCTTTTTTAACTACCCTCCTAAATGATCTATTCACCATATATCTTATAATCAATAAATATGGGTACAAGGACATCAACACAATGCATTACCTCTGGTTTTACCATAGCATGGTGGAGACTAGCCATTTAAATTGTAACTAGGTCATTATACCTTAAATTCATTATGGTCTTCCTCTTTTCCTCCTAGGAGATAGGCTATAACCTATCTATTAGGAAGACCAATTTAGACAAATTCCTCACTCCATGAATATTTAGGGATGATAGGTCCAATTCTGTATCCTTGAAAATCCTTCCTTCATTATCAGAGGTAACATAATGTTTGGCTTCCATCTTCAATTATTACCTACCAGCCACCATTTCTAATTTTATTGAATTTACCACATTGGATTGCCAAGGGTTCTTAATATAGCACTTATTCTTAGGAGAAAATTTATGTTATCTTGATTGAAGTATAATTTGTTGAACTGATTTAGGTATTTTTTATAGAGGTTTTAGGGTTTGTATATTTGATGGTAGGAGATATTCAGACTTTAAATTCATACATCTTTTAAATTTGATGGAGACCCTTTTGCTTTATACCCATGCATTTTCAAGTTTAGAAGATCTTTGATTTTGACCTTTTATGTTTATGTGGAGTCCATATGGTGTTATTTTAGGCTTTTTATAGAATTTTTCATAAGTAACATTCAGATACTAACCATTAGATTTCAAAAGCATCCTTTTATTTTTTGTTGTTGGATAAAATCTAGTGAGCAAGCATGATCCATTGATCTAAATCTAAATACTCACCTTTTATTGGTCTAGTGATCTCTAGGCTTACAATTGTGACACTTGACATCTTCATAGATTTCTCCCATGCTATGTATATTTTTTCAGTTGTCACCTTGGTAGAGCACTAGCCACGTGTCAATCTCATAGAGATTTGAAAATTTATTAGGGCTTTTGCATTTTTATATCAAATATGGTAAGTGAGAGATTTCCATTGATATTTATGGGGGACCAATCATTTAATTAGATGTATTTATTAAGAAGGGACCTTTATATCTTCCTTTCGATCATTAAGTTGCCACACATTCAGAGCTATGGGGCTTATGTTCCTTTTGAATTTTCCTCCTACACCTCACACCATTGGATCAAATCTAGTAAGTGATTTCCATTGATCAATAATGGTGCACATTGTTTAATCCAAGGCCTTTCATCTAGGATGTTCCATCTGATCAAATGTAGTGAGAAAGCATCGATTATATGATCCTATAAAGAATGAGGGAGATAATTGTTAGACCCAAAAAAAGACATAAATAAAATCAATTATTATAAGGTATTAATTTGAAGGTTAAGATAATTATCAAGGCCTTAATATTAATGACTTAGGATAAGTTAGGTAATATAAAAAGGGACCTCATGAAATTATATCAAATTAGACCCAAAGAACATAGGAAAATAAAGGGGAAAGAAAATAAAGAAGAGTTCAAGTTATGTTATGAAAAGATGACTTAAACCCATGCAAACCCCTTGTTTATATATTCTTTTTAATTGGTTCCCACCAACTTGGCTCCCTCCATATTTCAATTTGAATCAAGGGCTACCCAAAGTTTTTAAACATAGAACCCTAAATCTTCCATAGAAGTTGAAAAATGACTCATGTACCCTTGTTAGTAGGATTAGTCTAACATAAGAGGATTAAATCACACAAGAGTGTTCCTTAATAGAGTAGATGATCTTAAAATTTTGTTAAATAATTCAATGTTTAGATGCTTCAAAACATGGGCATAAATAGTTCTCAAGGGTCCCCAATTTTTAAATAAAAAAGGGGTTATGTTCATCTCAATAGATCTTTCTTACAAGGGTGACCTAAGGTAAGAAAGGTAATGGTCATAGGAATGGTCTTGGGGTGATCCTTGAGATGATACTAAAGGATTAGTCAATGATCAATGTGATGAGTACCACATTAGTGCCAGAGACAATATAAATATTCATATTTGGGAATAGATTCAAGGAATACTTCCAGGGGAGGTATAACCTTGTCTATGGGTTGAGGAGTGGTGGGACTCAAGGTGTTGATATATTAATAGAACACATAATAATGTATGGAGGAATGTTTATCTATACTATGGAATCAAAATATATGCTTGTTGGTCATTTTATTGTTTTGGGAATTAGGTGGTTTAATTCCTAAGAAAATAAAGGGTCTGAGTAAATGTAAATCATTAATTAATGTATCTTAGTTAGCCTACTTATTTTTGCAAATAAATATGCATTTTATATTTTCTAAAAATATTAGGAAGTGTAGAGAAATTAAACTTAGCTTATTATTGGTTGAAATAGTTAATTCAGGATCTAGAACTTGATATGCAGTAGTGGAAGACTATTGCAAACAAAACCTAGAACTCTAATTCTATATTGGACAGGAGCGTAAAACTCAAGACACCTTACTACATATAAATATAGTCCACTTTTTGTATCTATTGTCCACTTATGATGTTATTGTCTAATTCTGACATTGTTGTCTTGGTGACCTAGCTTTTTTGGGTTTTGTTTGGTAGGTCTGTAACACCCTAGTAGTGAAATATCAAAAATTGATTTTGTGTAGAGCTTATTGTGTGTCTAATTTGATATTAAAAACCTTTAGGATATCTTAGTAATTTAAATTGAATTCAAACTTTGGAAAGAGAGAGAATATGTTAGTGTGTAAAGGATACACTAGATACACTTCACACCCTATGTGTGGGCACGTTGCCTACATAGGAATACTCTAAAGGGGATGATGCTAATGTAGTTATCCCATTTGAAGTGCTTGGTGAAATTATGTGGTTTATGCAATTATATGTGAAATTGGAATGTACTTTGGATGACTAGGGACTGGTATAAGTGCTTGAATAAGCTTGAATTAGTCTTGGAAGGTTGTATGTAGAGAATAGGGAAAAACATTTTAGTGTACTTGCTTGTATTCTTGATTTTTCTTGTGAATGACTGCCAACCTTTCTAAATAGACATTAAATAGACTTTTATATGGAAACTAATGATCCTAGGTTAGATTAAATTGTATTAGGCTAATAGGGGAAAATATAAGGAATCATGAAAACCTAACCATTAGAGGTGAAAATAAACTTGGACAATAACACCAAAAATAAGACACCCCTAAATTATAACACTCCTATATAAATTGGTCACTATTATCCTATGAGGATGAGCCTTGGGGGGATGGATCTAGGTCTATGAGTGGTTTTTAGGTATTAAAAACCAAAGTCTGAGAAGCTATGGGTGATTGGGAATGAGTGAAAGTTTAGCTGAGAATGGTTGAGTGAGCAAGAAAGAAGACCTATAGGTTGGGTACTATTAACCATGGCTAAATCATTCAATTTCACATTTTATATGATTACATTTCCCCCCCCTTTATTCTAGTGATGAAACAAAGTGAAATAATAGGATAAAGGAAAAATAAAAAGCATACCTAAACTTACCTATGAGGGAAAATCTCATGAAGTTGTGTGTGTGAGATGTGCATAGAGAGAGCATGTTTTGATGTGTGAATCTACACATAAAACATGAAGTAGATCAGTTCTTACTATATATTCTATATATAAATAAGAATGTATAAAAAATAAGTAAAGGAAGAGAGATGAATAGATACACCTCATTGGGTACATGAACCAATATAAAACCTATTATGATGCTAGATTGTTTTGAGTATGTGATAAATCAAGAGTGATATTATGAATAAAGATAAGTGCTCAATTCCCTATAATGTGTCTCAATAATTTAAAGGATATACCTTTGGCTCCATCATCACCAACTAAGTGAAGTTAAAAAATCATGTGTGTGCTAATCGATGTCTGGACTATGTGTTCAATCCCTCTAAATAGGTGGCTCAAGAATACAAAGGCTGACCCTTTGGCTCCATCATATCCATATGAAATGAATATATGAAGTGATACTAGTATAGAATATATGTCATATGGGATGGGTCATGGATCCCATTAATGTGATATAAATTTGACCCTATGGCATGGATAGATAAATGTGTGCTAGAAACTAGGCCACTTTTGGCCTATTTTGAAAGATGGAGATTAGGCTTGTATGAAAGCCACTCTGAAACTAATGTACTAGGCTTATATGAAAGCCAAATCATGAACTCAGGTAATCAAGAAGCTAAAATTGTATGAAATTTTAACTCAAATGTGATGCCAACCACCTGTAGATGGAGTAAGTCATGTAACTGTTGAGAATGATTGGAATAAACTTAACTCAAAAATAAAAGAAGATCAATGTGCAATGCACATTGCCCCTAATCATTGATGTCTAAAACATGGATTTTGATTAGGAAATTATGCCAACTACCCAATCTAAACTGAAAGTGATAACCATCATGCTGCACATGATAACCCCTTGTATTTGATAATATTGTGTTGAAACTACTAAATCTAAAGGATCTAAAAGTGCAAAAAATATCCTTAAACTAAACTTTTTTACCTATTTATAGAAACCTTTAGTTTTTTTCTACCTAAACAAGAGCACCAAACTATAGAAACCACTATTTTTGGTACTAATTCATAATTTATGGTGATACTATATATTTATAGTGTTGCTATCCATTTCTAGTGCTATTGTCTAGTGTGAAATCTAACTATTGATATGAGTCTATTCCTATTTTTCTACTCTAAATTGACTAGTTTGACCTCTAGATTCTATGTTGATTGTCCTAAATTTTGTTTTTTCAATTTATAGGATGTTTTATCTCTATGACAAAGCCCCTATTGGATGCCCCCATTTCTGAGGGTAGGAATGATGAACTTGCAATGACTGCCCTCAGAGGAAAAGAGTCCTACAAGTCTGTTAATTATGAAAAGATATATGATATAGCATTTTATGTTTAACAACATGTTTCAATATATATAAATGTTTGTACTATTATATTTTTAGATCAATAGGGGTATGCCTAGATGGATATAATAATGTGAAATCATGCACAAAGTATTGAACTAGAACTAGAAATATTAATTGTTAGTTGTTAGTTGTTAGTTTGGAGGGATGGAGCATGATGTCCATCATGGCATCCAAGAAAGTAAGGTAAATGTATGATATGGATCATGGAATCACACATATTTGACAAACAACAAGCAAACAAGAAACAAGTAAGAAGTAAGAAGTAATAAGGAAGAAACAAGAAGCATACTAGATGGGCCAATGGGCCATTAAAATAAGGGATATGGGAACATGTCACTCAAATTAAAAACAAGCACGAAAGGCATGTTTAAATGTCTCGTACACATACAAGTGAAATAAGTAAATTTGTACATAAACCGTATGCATGGAGATGAGTACAAAAAAAGGACATTGGAAAATGTCCTAGGGCACATATATTAAAAGGAAGCAAAGGACATTGGTAAATCTCCTAAGGCACAAGCAGGAGACAAGCTAGAATTAAAAATGTAATCACATAAGCTATGCTAATAAAGTAGCAAAATCATGTAATAACTAGAAGATACAAACACATCTAACTAATCAAAACAAATGTGAGAGTATGAAAAACATGTGTAGTACAAGACTATGTATATGCTAGGAAATACGTAAGTGTTAGATACTAGTGAGATGTTAATATAGTATTCTATGTAAGCTATAAATTAATGTATATCATCATGATAACTTAGAGTGTGCATTGTAGAAATGACATAACCTAAATGGTGTAGTTATATATAATATGCCCCTAATGGGTGTGTATAATAATGTATGTCTCAAATGTAAAAGTAGGAATACCCCTTCTATGGGTAGAATGAAGCAATCAAGTAATTGGATGTCACTACACACACTCAAAGAAAATCAAGTGAATCATGTTAATTTAGAAAATTGACATACAATAACATGAAATAAAAAATGTAAGTCTGAGCATGATATTAGTAATGTAAAACATAGATGATGCATACAATCAAAATGTTTTTGGTGTTTTTTCAAAATTTTGAATATTTTTGTAGTTTTGAAAATATTTGAACTATGTACAAGAAAGAAAGAGATAATATGTACAATCAACGCTAGAAAAAAATTATGTAAAAATATATACATCATAATATAAAAGACTAGGTTGGTGGTGGGAAGGGTTCCAAATATGGACCCTACTAGGGATGAAAATGGAGGAAAGGATTTTGGCCATCATAAAATGCATCAAGATCATAATCAAAAATATTATCATATACCAAAAACGATATGTTCATGATGTCATCATGTCAAAGGTGAACTAAGGGTTGCTCTAGTGGTGGAGATGTTGATTATGCTCTTGGATGTTTAGTTATGATGGTAAGTGATTTCAGTGGAAGTTGTGGAGTTGGTGTTGCTAGTGGTGTTATAATTTGAATAATACATCAATATTATAGTTAATTTAATCTCTATTATAAATTTTTTCATGATTTTGTATCATGTCCTATAATATTATGAAAGGTATAGAATGGGTGACCATCTTGATGTGATAATTTGTTGATAGATATATGTCATATTGTAGCTAATGTGATCAATCCACAATCAAGTAATATCTATAACATAAATTGAGGTTGATGTTATGTGATGCTTTCCTAAATCTGAATAACTAGATTTATATCCATAGAGGTAACCATGTAAACTGTATGTTGTAAATGAGCTGACTATGATCATGAATGTGGAGGATGTCTTGAGAGTGTGGTACAAGATGATAAAAGCACTAAAAGATGTGGCATGAGAGTTCTACAATCATCTTGATACTCTCTTGGGTTGACTGGTGTAAATATCAATCCACATAAATAATCATATGTAAGAGTGGGTACTATATTATCATCTAAATAAGCCTATGAATCTATATCAACATAGTGTACATATGGTAACTTTGGATTTACCACAAAGGGTAACTATGCTATAAGATTATAATCAACTATAGTGGTAGAATAAAGTACTACTACTAAAATATCTATAACTAGTGGAGTAATTAAGGAATCAATTAGAGATATTGGTGTGACTATCAGTGATGGTGGATGTGTAACATGTGTCAAAACTATGACTAAAGAAGTAGCTAGAATTTCTAGAGCTATTATGACTAGTGAAAGAATTGGTGCTGATGGTGTGATTATGAGTGGAGTAATGTGGGAATTTCTAGCCTCACCAACCTCATATGTATGTATCTAATCTAGAGAAATGTTATGAAGTGGTGGTTATACTATGAGATATAATGTTCCATCAGATGAAATAGTTGAAGATGACTCTGTAAGTTGATAATATCTAAATGTTTGGTTATCTTCTAGACATGTGCATAAATATCCCTCATGGAAAAAATTAATACATTAATGGAGATTGGAATGAATAGTACCCATGGTATATATCCAAGGTTGTCTGAGTAAAATATTATAGTGGAGTGGACCTGGCATGACCTAGAACTATGTGGAGAGGGTTTTTGGTCCCACCATGATATCTAAAGTAATAACATCCAAAGTATATCATGGTATTTCATCGAACCCTTAGATGTTCTTATATGCTATTTATATTGATGCCAAATATATACCCATGGCACCTAAGAATGTGATATTACATAAATTTATTCTAGAACCACTATCAATGAGAATTCTCTTGACTGCATTGGTTTTGACTTGTATTTGTATGAATAGTGGCAAATTTTGATCAATAACTATCTAAGAAGGCATGTCCTCATTATCAAATGAAATTACATCTTCTATAGTTTTTAGAGTATTGACCACTAATGAAAAATAAGAAGGTTCCGAATCAAGAGGCATAAAATTTTGAGTGAATGCTTGACAAAGAATGTCCTTGAATATATTATGTTTATGAAGTAATTCTAACATGGAAATTTTAGCTAAAGTGTTTCTCAATTGATCAACAATGTTATATTCCTTATGCAAATTTGCTTGTGTTAGTTGGTTGAGTTTGGATGGGTTGGAATAATAGGATGATGGGGCTCTTGGGTAGCTGTAAGAGGCATAGTTTCACGTCAGTTAGTATCTCTAACTACATTATCTACTATCTATATAGGAGTTGTAGTTGTTACAAGAGGAGAGTGAATAAAATCCATATAGGTCAAGGAGGTAGAAGAACAAAAGGTGAAAATTTGGCTCTCTGGTGATAGGTAGTGACTTGGGGAAGAGTAAGATGGACTATATAACATGACTCAATAAGGGGGAGAGGCTCCAATGGAGGTCATGCAAGAGATGGATTAATATTTTTAAGAACCAATTCCTTAACATCATCCCATATAATGAAAAATAAGCATGAAATGTAGAGAATTAAACTTTGTACTAACATATGATATAATTCATCATTCATGTGCATGATAGGGCCCATTATGGTTTCTTTTTTATTTACAAGAAACATAAGAATTTGGAAATAGCTGAGCATCATCTTTGCAAGCTGGCTATAAATGTAAGGTGATACCTTAAAAGGAAGTAGGTGTAAGTAAATGTAGCTAGGGATTTTTTAGAAATATTATTTTCAAAACACTCATGAAAATTTGAATTTTAAATTGATTTTCTAAGTTAGATATGCAACTAAATTTTTAGAAAATTATGCGAAAAGTACTAGAAAACACTTGAGAATGTATTTGATAAAACTATGTTTTTGAATGAATTTTTAAAAAATTAATGCATTAATTTGAAAAATTTATAGAAAATTTGTAGTTTTAATTTTGAAAATTTGAGGAAAAACTTGAAAATACTTCTAAAATTAGCTGTATATTTTTCCTAGTGGTTTGAAAGTGGTTTTATGCAAAAAGAACCTAGTATGTGCAAACTAGGGTTTTGGGTGAATTTATTTAGAATATTTCAATTAATTTATAGTTTTTATAATTTTTAATTATATAAAAAATCAAAAAAATATTGTAAAAAATTAGAAATAATTATCCTTATAGTTTCTAAGATTTTGGTGTCAAAATTTGAAGTAAGTCAGATTAACCAAATGTTTTTTTTTTTTAAATTTTGAGAATTAGGTGGTTTAATTCTTAATTAAATAAAAGGTTTGAGTTAATGTAAATAAATAATTAATGTATCTTAATAATCTTACTAATTTTTGTAAATACATATGTATTTTATCTTTTCTAAAAATAGTAGGAAGTGTAAAGAAATCAAACTTAGCTTATTCTTGGTCAAAACGGCTGATTCAAGATCTAGAAATTATTGTGTAGGGGTGGAAGACTATTTCAACCAAAACCCAAAAATTTGTTTCTAGATTGGATAGGAGTGTTGAACTCAGGACACCTTACTATTTGGTGGTATAGTTCACTTTTCAAGGCTATTTTCCACTTCTGGCACTATTGTGTAATTCTAGCATTATTGTCCTAGTGACATGGATTTTATGGGTTTTGTTTAGAAGGTCTATAAAACATTGTTACTGAAATATCAAATATTGATTCTATGTAAAGCTTTCTATGTGTCTAATTTAATCTTAAAAACCCTTAGGAGCTCATGGTACTTGAGCTTGAATGCAAACATTAGGAAAGATAGATAAGGGGTTAGTGTGTAAAGGATATGTTGGATGCACTTCACACCTCATGTGTGGGAACACTACCTACATACCAATACTCTAAAGAGGGATCAATTTAATGTAGTTCTCTTATTTGAAGTGCTTGGTTAAATTATGTCATGTATGTAATTAGATGTGAAACTAGAATTTATTTTAGATGACTAGGGATTGGTATGAGTGCTTGAATAAGCTTGAATTTGTCTTAGAAGGCTATATGCAGAGAATAGGGAAGAGTATTTGAGTGTACTCACTTTTATTCTTTCTCTTTTCTTGTGAATGAGTGCCAACCCTCCTAAATGGACATTGAATATCCTTTTCTAGGGAAATTGATTATCCTAGGTTAGATGAACTTGTATTAGCCTAATAGGGGAAAAGATAAGGAATCATGAAAACTTGATCATTTGATGTTAAAATGAACTTGGATAATAGTGTCAAAAATAGGACACCCCTAAATTATGGTGATCATATCTAAATTATTTACTATTATCATAGGAGGATGAGCCTTGGGGGGATGGATCTAGGTCTAGGAGGTTTTTCTAGGTCCTAAAATGTTAAGTCTAGTAAGCTACGGGTGACTGGGAATCAATGAAAGTTGAATCGAGAAGGGTTGAGTGAGCAAGAAAGAGGACCATAGGTTGGGTGCTATTAGGCATGCCTAAGTCATCCAATTTTTCATTTTATATGATTACATTGGTATAATTTGTAGGTGTACATACAAAATGAGTGGAAATGGAAGCCAAATAAGGCTTGTGTAATGAATAGTCTCTAGTCCAATGACCTAAAACTTTATTAATATCACAATATGGTTGATTGACCGATTTGGTGGGCAAAATAACAAGTTGTGGTAAAGGGACCCAACCATCACCAAGGGAAGGTGGGGATGGTGGAGAGATTAGGTGAGGCTTGATTGAAGAAGCAAGAGGATCAAAAATAGGAAGAAAATAATCTAGATAGGGAGTGGGAAAAGGATCTAAACTAGGTTTAGCTAAGGGAGGGGTGGGATACATGAAAGGTTGAAGGATAGTGGCAAGCATCTTAGTGATAATTTAGCTAGAAGGGTCCTAATATATAGTAAAGTAATAGGGACCACTCATATCATGATACATAAACATAATTCTATAAGGCTATTTATAAACTATAGGTGTGCACACCATCTCTACCCCATGAACAAGAGGAATCATACTAAGATCAGGAATTATATAGGATGAAATGCTATATGGAAAGACTAAAGCAAATAGGAATGATAACAAATAATTTTATCATCTAGATATTTAACAAGACCTCTTAATAATGGATCATATAATTTATATCCATCATCATAGTCATGTGTATTAAGATCAATGGGATAAGTAGGGATGACCTTGTCATTTGATGTGATGTGATGAATGGAGTGTTGAGTCTTAGTTAAGATAATGACTATATCATCATTAGGTGGTTAATGATAATGTGGATTGAGAGAAGGTGGAAGCTAAAAAATAAGATGAGGTGAGAGATCCAAGGTTTTGATCTTGAGATTGATCTCATCAGGTTCATCATCATATAAATCTTGGAGGTTAGGTGGTATATTCTCAATGAGTTTGGGGTGACCATTGTAACCTCATTTGGAGTTGATAGGAAGTTAAACTATTGATATTAATTAAATGGAATACTCAATAAGGTTTAAAAGGTTGTAATTTTTAATACACCATGGTCTTAGAATTTTTCAAAATTCTAAGGGTTACTGTCACCTTGAATCTTATAAATTACTCCATTATTAGTAACTTTGACACATTAGCAGGTGGAAGAGTCAACTGCTCTCATGAGATGGTCCATTACCTACTAAGAAAAATGTTATAAGATAAATGAAATTTAAATATTGTTACTTTCACTCAAAAATTGATAGGTGGAATGGTGGTTGGGAGCCACACATAGCCTAAGGGAGGTATTTGCCTTTGGTCATAGCCTTGATATGTGTTGCATATGGAGTTAAGATTACATTCAGAATATCGAAGGGTTTCAATAAAATTGAGAGAGGAAACACAAGTACCTAAAACCTCATCAATAAAATCATGCTTGACTTGAATATAGCCAACTTGGACACTAATAAAAAAGGGATGATCATCCGCATGAAGAAAAATCTCATCAGGGATCATAAAAGTGATAGGGAATTTGAGGGAAAAAGAAGTGTCCATTATTTCATCAATGTGTATAGACATCTCTTCGTACTATTGTAAAATTTCATCTTATGATTTAGATAAGGTGGCTTCTCATCCTACAAGGGGAGGATGAGGGATTTTCATTTCAAATAATATATGCATAAGATGATTATGATGATGCAAATAAGTTTGCATAAGTTTGAGAAATAGGATTTGAGATGGGAGATTAGTAAGTTCCATGATAAGATTCTAGTCATCATAACACATAAGGGGACTATTAGAAATAGGTGCATAGTGTTTAAGGTGGTTCTTAGAATGAGGATCCAAATTTCATGTGAATTTATTTTGATAATATGTAGGAGGTTTTATTGGAGAAAATTTTTGCTGATTGTCTTGAGAGGATGGGGTTGATGATGTAGGCTTGGTTTGAGATAAATTAAAAGTGTTAATAGAAGTTTGAGTATCATTGGTGATAGGTAAAGAATTTGGATAAGTCTTGTAAATGGTATGAGAAGTGTTATAAAAAATAGGTGTTGTAATTGGTTCATCAAATGATATAAGGTCTTCTTGCCCCAAATCTATTAAATGAGTTGGGGAAGAGTCTTGGATACCACAAAAGTATGAAATGAATGGGGAATGTTTATGTAATAAGAATCAATTAAGGAAAATACCCTTCACATATGAGTCATATTAACCACATTATTTCTATGATTTGGGTCTATAAGACTATCAACATTATTATTAGAAGGAATAGGCTTGCATTGTTGTCTTGGTGATTTGAAAGAGGATCATTGTAGATGGCCAAATGCACATTACCCTAGTTCAAAGATTGAGATTTAGTTTGTGTTTCATGGGCCTTGAAGGAAATTCCATAGGCTTATTAACATTTATTAATGATATAATCATGGTCAAATTTGAGACCGAGAATGAAATCCATAGCCAAATTAGGCAATTTTCTACAAGTTTCATGACAATGAAGCCAATGAGCAAGAAACCGACATAATTAATTAGGGTCATGCCAAGATTTCATGGGATGAATAGGATCAATATATCATGGAAGAGGCCTTGGTAGATTATTTTTTAATTATGTTAATGATAAATGTTTATAAACATTAATGTTATGTGTTAAAGATAAATGAGGATTAGTGATGTGGTTGGGAGGGGAAGCATGTACAGAGCCTAGTTGGGAAAAATAGCTTGGATAGTATGAATGGTATCATAATAATCAATAACAACATCATTATTAGTGTGATTATTTTTATTTTTTATTATCATTCAAGTACTCATATAAGGTTAGGATGGCTCAAATTGATGCATGGGGAAATATTGGTGCTTGGATTGGTCAATGGTATCTTCCAAAGATCATGGGGAGAGAGTCCAAACATGATATTAAAATTGGGGATAAAGATCAGTGGTGAATATATGAAAGAGATTATCATCTTCCATATTATGTTAAAATTTTTATAGAAGGTCTTCCATCATTTGATGAAAGCTTATGTGTTTTCTATCTCAAGTTGCTTACAATTAATAAAATGGGCCAAGGCATTTTTAGGGATGTCACTAATTTGAAACTCTTAGACTATAGCATTGACTAAATATTCCAAACTATTGATGGAATGAGATTTTAGTTGGTTATACTATTTTAAATCATATCTAAGATATTTTTTTCTAATATATTGGTAGCATCAAAAGTATTTAGCTTGACCCAATCTTTGTATTGATTTACATATATTTTAAGTGTAGAGTGGGGTCAATTGATCCATTTCAACTAATGGTAGGGGTGATACCTCCTATATATATGTTATAAATTTGAGGATTAACATTTTGGTAAAAATATAATTGAGATGGAAAGGGTGAATTAGTATTTAAAACTTTTCATTCAATTCTTGTTAATCATACATGAACCCATTCTAACAAGTATGTACATCTTAGCAAGCATAAACACCAAATCATACAAGTATGAAACACATGATCATAACATATACATGGGAAACCCTCAAGGGGAATAAAACCCATTGATGAATCAAATGTACTAAAGTACTATATGATAAACATAAATATTTATTGAAGCACCAACTTCACATGGAACACCAATCCTCAACTAGCTTAGCACCTACTTAGCTAGGCTTTATCAAACACCCACTTACAAAGAGGAACCAACTCCCTAGTTGAATCAACACAAAATAAACCACATAATTGTTTGATAACCTTAATAAACCATTATTTATTCTAAAATATATGATTATTTACTTATTCATCTCTTCATTCACTTCTATCCCTATCAAACTAGCCTTCATCCCTCTTTACTCAACTAGCCCTCTTCAAGGATTTATTAGATCTTCTAACTTGATCCTTATATGTATAACCTATATTAGATATTCATGAATTATATGATGGAATGAATGACCTCATTCTATTAAAAAATTGTATATATCATTTTATTATCGTCTTCTAGTCTCCCACACTTAGCATCATCTAAGCATTCCCTTAGTTCTTCTTAAATAGGCTTAAATTGCCTTGATTTTATACAAGTCACTTGATCATATCTTTATTAGTTGGCCACACATTCAAATAAATTAGGTTAGACAAGAATAGGTCTTAAAATATTAAAATAACATTCCTTAATCATGAATCAATCAATATAATATGTCATCCATAGATCAATTAGACCTTACTCCTCTTTTAGGCTTATGGAGACCTAATAGGTCTTCTTAACAACACATTACCCTTTGATCTCTTTGAATCATATAAAAACACATCACATGGTATGAAATAATTATACACTACTCTAATAGACCTTATTTAACTTCACCTTAGGTTCACAACACCTTTTAGGTCCAATCACCACTTGAACCCTTTCTCAAATCACTGCTCATAAAGGCTTGCATATATATGGAAACTTTGTCTTGAATAATTAAGGAATATACTCAATTTTTACAAATAATCATTGAAAAAAATTACATATTAATAAACCTCATGATCTCAGGGTCATCAAAAATTCATCTAATGCTTCAACTCAGTGTAAATAGACTCAAACACTTCTCAGCAAGATGTTCACTCAAAACTACCAATTGACTCCAAAACACAGTCAAGGAAATATGAACATATGACACATGATTGAATATATTTGATGGATTTTAAAGCATTAATAAGATATTATAACATACTCAAAGTAACCTCAACTAATCGGATCATTAGCTTTAATGAAAAGTATTGGTCTTACAAACCAATATGTTGACCTTCTTTCTTAAAGACTCTACTCAACCAAATAAGCCATTTTGGCTTCAAAATTTCAAATTATTAATATAAATTACAAGATTATAAAAAGAATGGATATATAAATAAAGACACAAATAACATAATTATACATTTCAATGCATCACTCTTACATGAGGACATATTAGAAATCATCCTCTCAATTTTCTCTAATTTCTTTACTATTTGCACAACTAGGTATATTAGTGACTAGCTAACTTGGATCACCAACTCTGCACACCTAAAATCTAGAACCTATCCAAAAATATTAATGAAAAATATATACAAGTATCACACTTTGATATTCATCCACTTAGTAAATTTGACTAGGTCAACTCTGACTACTACATCAAATCTTCAAAAGACAAGCACTTTCCTATAGGATATGCTCTCTTACTTGAGAAACCAACCACACCTAGAGATGCTTGGGTAAGGTTAATATAACCTCCAATAACTTATCTAATCATATGAAACCATTTTTTTCTCTTTAGAATAATATATTCAACATTGGGTCACTTTTAGGGTTTTATGAGGGTTTAGACCATCTTTCAATATTATGGATCATTAATAAAACCTAGCTCCTCTTTCCAAAAATCAATGCTTAATTTTTTTTGCTAAAACCCCTCCTCATATAACATGAATATAATAGTTTCTCATGTAGATGTTTCACATGTCAATGAGCACTGAGAAAACCTTTTCGGGTATAAAACTCTTCATTCTATGCATTTGAGAAATCTTGAAACACTTTTTCAAGCCTCTTCTTGCAAAATTTGATCTCAAAATTAATGGACATACTTAAAACAACTTCACTTACATTTGTTAATGTTCACCTATTCATTCATGCCATGTAAACTAATTATATGATCTCATCTAGTCACCATATCTCATATATTTTCTAATCATTGACCTACAAGTCTCATTAGGCCTTGAATCTAACCTTCTAGCCACCCTATTTAGTTAACCTTCAAACTTTATTATGTTTCAATGTCTATTATGTATGCTCAAATAACCTCATATAGTCACTCTTCTTTAGAGCTTCAATAGAACATCTTTGGAGCTACTTACAAATCTTCAAAACTCAATTGGGGTCTTATAGCATCTTTAGAGCTACATATATAGATCTTTGGAGATAAATTTTTAATCAGTTATAGGGTCCTCAACATCTCATAAACAAACTAAAACCTCTCTCATGCTCAAACACTATCAAGTGTTATTCATATCATTCTCTCTAGAGCATTTTCATCTTCATAACTCATTTGGAACATATTCATAGCTGCTTACAAAAATTTTTATATCACACTTCTTTTTATTCATAGCTCACTCATTTCATCATGCCACCTATAAATACCATCTCACAAGGTCTAGACAAAACATTACAAGATGCTTTACATTTTTACAAACTAACATATACTCACTCATGTTGATTCTTAATGATTTCACTCAAGTTGTCATCAAAACATTATTCAAATAATATTCTCTCATCATTTCTCTCTTACAACAACACTCACCGTGTTGGCAATTATAAGTCCTCATAGACATACCTCATGGCTTACTTGACTAAGCATATTCATAGGAACCTTTTACATCAATGATATTAGATTGACATCAATGAAAGATCTATGCATCTTCATAATAACCTTTTATATCAATAACAACATTAAATATCAAAGCTCAACACTCAATTACAATGTCTAACAATCTCCCCCTTTGTCATTGATAGAAAACATACTCAAAAAATTGTGTCAACCACTCTTGCTAGAAATCAACTATTAGACCTATTTCTTACCTTTTATTTCTTCCTTTATGATATATCTCATTTCTCATCTTTATTTATCTTTCTCCCCCTTTTACATTAATGACAAAGGTATTCCAAAACTATCATCTCTTTTAGAAAGAGTTCAAACTACAAGACCACTTCAACATAGATCAAGATCAATTAACAACTTGAATATCTCCCCCTCAAACCAATCATCCACCATGATTTTGTTAGAAATAGACATCAAATATCATATACAACTATTTAAATCATACTCTTCTCCTTGTGAGCTAATACTATCGAAATATCAATGAATAGAGTGTATATAGCACCTCAAACATAATCTCTCCTTAACTCCATACATATCAAAAGCAATCACTTTCTTGACAGAGAACATAGATCTACCAAGCTCCCCCTTAGACCAAACATATATTCTTTCAAATAAATAGAAACTCATATTACTTACCTTTCTTGATATGACATAAGAAGATCAAACTCTTGACCACATACAAGGATATCCCATACCAAATACCAAATGTAGAAATTGGGACTCCTGTTTTGTCTTCACAGATTAGGTTAAACTACTCATATAAATAGTTATTAAAAGATTACCTATTATATGTCAATTGTTTGTATATTTTGACTTTAGATACCTGATAATAACCTTAGATCTCTCATAATGCTACCTTTTAAACTTCAAACCATAGATTTATCACCATATGAATGGATAATATCGATATTATTCTCCTTGATTACATCATAGACAACCTAAAATATTCTCAAAAGAAACCTTCTTTAATTACACTCTTACACTTATGCTAATATAAGAATGTCTACAAGAAGTTTAATGGAGCCACCCTTTTTCATAGGGCTCTAGAATAAGATAAACTCATGAGATTCCTAGATCTCAGTATTTTCCAATGACTAAATATTCTTCAACATTCTTCTAGACTTGAATGGCACTATAGGTTTTATCTCATCATCAACCTTGTCATCCTTTTTCTTTTTTTTGATTTCCTTGTCAACACATGTAGATAACAAGTGTTCTTGTCATTCTTTACTTGATTTCTCACTTGAGGTATGATATATCTAAACAAGTAGTCTACTTGAGATTTTAGACTAATCATGACTTATCTTTATTGACTTTGGTTTCCATACATTCATTTTACTTCTTTCTTGTACTATAGGAGCTTCAAAATTCTTACTTTGAATTGATGATCTTCTAACTCTATTAGGATATAATCTTCCAATATGTCCTATATTATGAAAATTGTAATAAACCACCTTATACATACTATTTTATTGATGATGAGTGTGATCTCCATTCAACTAATTTCTTTTCTTTTCAGAGTTCTATGAGTACTTATTATTAGAGGATCTTCTACATTATCTTGATCTATGACCAAAATGACTGCATGTAAAATAGTAACCATTGAAATAACTAGCATACCTTATAGCATTGGGTTGTCTAACATGTCTTTTAATGTTGAATTTCTTGTCTTCAATAGTCTTTTCCTTGACTTGAGGTGACTTCTTTTGGTATTTTTTGAAACCAAGACTTATCTTTTCAATTGCAAAATTTTTATTATTTAGGATATCATATCGATCCTCAATGCTTCTTTCAAACTTCAAAAATATCTTTAACTTTCTAGATGTTTGATTTATCTCAAATTTTAGAGATTATATTTTGGTTTCATATCTAATGCAATCCTCATTTTTATCCTTTAGGCTTGCTACCATAATATCCATCTAGGTTTCAACTTGTTGGATGAAATTTTCATACTCTTTAGAAGTGTTGCTCAGCCTTTCCTCAAATAATCCAATCTACTCCTTATAGTCTTAAACTAATGACTTTGATTTCTTGTTCTTCTTCTTCAAAAGCTTTATCTCTTCTAGGGAACTTACTAGTTCTACCTCAAGATCCACTTTAGCTTCTTCTTTTTCACTATCATAGTATAATTCTTCATCTAATTCTACATCAATCATAAGGCCTTTCCTATTTGAAAAACCCTCATTATCTAAGTCTATACCTATGATTTTTTTTTTAAATTATTATTATGTTTAGATTTATTACTATCATCATCACTATCATATATGTCTAAATCACTTACATCAGTTGAGATATATTTTTTAGTATAAAAGCTCTTCTTATTTTTGAATGGCCCTTTCCTTCATTATTCTTAAATTATCTCTTCTTCTTATCAAACTTATGGTATTTTATGTCATCTCCATCCTATTCCTCATTATGCTCAGATCTATCCTTTTATGGCACTTGGTTAAAAAGTGACCAATCTTTCCACAACTAAAACATTTGAAATGTAACTTACCCTTGTACTTACCTGAGCCAAAATTTAAATTTATACCAAACATAGCTATTATTTTATCATCATAAACACCTAAACATACCTCATCTTTGACCTTCTTGTCCTTTGAATTCTTTTCAACTTTTAAATCTCCTTCCTTATTGAGAGGTCTTCATTAGTTTTCATCTCATAGGAAATCAAAATGCCATGATGCCCATCCATCTCTAGGTTTTCCAAATCTTGCATCTCTTATATTATAGATACTTTAGATTCAAACATAGGAGTGGGTGATCTCAAAACCTTTTAGACAATAATAGACTCTTTCAATTGTTCTCCCAATCTTCTAATGATATTAACTTCATCAACCCTCAATAGGTAGGATGAAATAGTTTCATCTTTAGTCATCTTCAGACTTTTAAACTATCTTCTATGGGTCTACAACTTGGCCATATTTACCTTGTTGTCTCATTCATATATGGTACTGAATTTTTCCCATATGTATTTATTTAAAACATAATGTATTAATTTTTTAAGATCTAACTTTGATAGGCCACACAGAATGACATTCATTGCCTTGGAATTATTTTCACTAGCCTTCTTACCTACTACACATGTTGGTGGAATTGGAGGTGAAATATAACCATCCATAACTAAATACCAAATATCATGTCCTTATGACATTAGATATATCTTCATTATGACATTCCAAAAGGCGTAGTTAGATCCATTGAATAATTGAGCCTTACTGGAAGAGAAACCACCTTGAGCTTGTTGAGTAGTCATCCTTGCTTCTGAGGATCTCCTTTAGGTTGTCAAGCCTTCTCAAAAGGACATAATCTAATACCAATTATTATAAATAATATGACTAAGAGGGAGGTGAATCAGTATTTATTTATTTTATTTAATTCCACTTAATCATACATGATCCCATTTTAACAAGCACGCATATCTTAGCAAGCATAAACACCAAATCATAAAAGCATGAAACACATGAACACAACATATACATGGGAAAACATTAAGGGGAATAAAACCCATTGATGAATCAAATGGACTATATTACTATAAGATAAACATCAAGAATTAGTGAATCACTAACTTTAGATGGAGCACCAATCCCCAACTAGCTCAACACCAACTCAACTAGGCTTTAGTAAGCACCCACTTGAAAGGAGTCACCAAACCCTTAGATGACTCAATAAACTCAACCACCTAATTATTTTATCATATTAATAAAACATTACTTATTATACAACATATGATTATCTAATCCTTCAGCTCTTCACTCACTTCTACCCCTCTTAAATTGGCTTTCATCCCTCTTCACTCAACTAACCCTCTTCATGGCTTAATTAGATATTCTAACCCTGATCCTCATATGTATAATCTATGGTAGATATTCATGAATTATCTGATGGTTTTCATGACCTCCTACTCAAAAATGATATATATCATTCACTTATCCTCTTCTCCCCTCCCACACTTAGTATCCTCTAAGCATTCCCTTAGTTCTTTTTTCTAAATATGACTAAAGTGCTTTACTTTTATACAAGTCACTTGATCATATCCTTCTTAATCAGCCACACATTCAAAAAAACTTAGGTCATATATGAATATGTATTATCATATTAAAATAACATTCCTTAATCATGAATTATTCAATACAATATGTTGGTCATACATCAATTAGCACTTACTCCTCTTTTAGACTTATGGAGACCTAATAGGTCTTTTTAACAACACATTACCCTTTGATCTCTTTAAAGCATATAAAAACACCTCAAATAGTATTAAAATATCATAATACACTCTAATATACCTTATCTATCTTCACTTTAGGTCCACAACACCTTTTATGCCTAATCACCACTTGAATACTTTCTCAAATCATTGCTCATAAAATGTTTGTGCATATACAAAAACTCTATCTTGAACAACTAAGGCATACAGTATTTTTTTTGAAATAACCATAGAGATGAATTTAATATTTAGAAACCTCATGATCGCAAGGTCATCATAAACTTCATCTAATGGTTCAACTTAGTGTAAACATGCTCAAAAACTTCTCTATAAGATGTTCACTTAAAACTGCCAACTGACTCCAAAACATAGTCATAGAGACATGAACAATTGACACATTATTTAATATCTTCAATGTATTTCAATGAATTAATAGGATGTTATAACATACTAATATTAACCTCAATCAATCACATCATGATCTCTAATGAAAACTATTGGTCTTATAAACCAATCTACTAACCTTCTTTCTTATAAACTCTACTTAGCCAGATAATCCATTTTGGATTCAAAGTTTCAACTTATTACATTGACTTCCAAGATTATAAAAAACCATGGATAGATAATTCAAGACCAAAAAATCATCATCATGAATTTAAATTAATCACTCTTCCATGAAGACACATCATAAATCATCTTATCACTTCTATTTGATTTCTTTACTATTTGCACAACTATGTATGTTAGCAACTAGTCAAATTGGATCACCAAATTTATATACCTAAAATTTATGACCTATCAAAAAATATTCATGAAAAACAAATACAAGTCTCAAACTTTTATCTTCATCCACTTATCAACTTTAACTAGGTGAATTCTATTTGTTACAACAAATCTATGAAAGATAAACACTTTACTAGATCTCTTACCTAAGAAATCAATCACACCTAGAAATGCATGGGAGAGTTGACTTTAACCTCCAATCACTTATCTTATCATATCAAATCATTATGATATATTTATAAAAATATATTCAACATTAGGTCATTATTAGGGTTTAATAAGGGTTTATACCATATTCCAATCTTAATGATCATTCATAAAACTTAGTTCCTATTTCCAAAAATCAATTCTTATAAATTTGATCTAGAACCCTTCCTCATATACAGTAAATAGCTTAGATTCTCATTCAAATATTTCATGTGACAACAAGTACTAATAAAACTTGTTTGGGTAGACAACTCTTCATTCTATGTATTTGAGAAGCCTTGAAACATTTTTTCAATCCTTTGCTTGTGAACGTTGATCTAAAACTTCATGCACATACTTAAAATAACTTGAATTACATTTGTTAATGTTCACTTGCTCATTCATGCCATGGAAACTAATCTATTTAACTCATTTGGCCACCATCTCTCTTTAATTTTCTAATCCTTAACTGACAAATCTCATGAGGCCTTAAATATGACCTTCTATCCACCCTATAGACTTTACCTTGAAACTTTCATGTGTTTCAATGTCTCTTGTGTATGTTCAAACAACCTCATACACTCTCTCTTCTTTAGATATTTAGTAGAACATCTTCAAAGATACTCATATATTTTTAGAGCTTGATTGGGGTATTCATAGCATCTTCAAATCTGCATATACTAATCTTTAGATCTAACCTTTTAATTAATTATAGGGTCCTCAACATCTCATGAACAAACTAAAACAACCTCTCTCATGCTCAAACACTATCAAGTGTTCTTCAAAGCATAATCTTTGGAGAATTCTCATCTTCATATCTCATTTAGAACATCTTTATAGATACTTACATAGATCTTCAGAGTACACTTATTCTTCTTTAGATCTCACTCATTTCACCATGCCACCTATAAATACCATCTTAGAAGGTCTAGACAAAGCATTACAAGATGCATTGCATTTTGACAAACTAACCTGTACTCACTCATGCTGCTTAATGATTTCACTCAAGTTGTCATCCAAATATTCTTCAAATAATATTCTCTCATCATTGGTATTTTACATCAATAACACTCATTGTGCTGGTAATTAGAACTACTCATATACATACCTCAAGGGTTACTTGATCAAGCATATTTATAATGATTTGTAAACTGGAAATACAAGTGTAGTATATTCAAAAATCACTTGTTCATGTTTAAGAGATCCTTTAATTTCTCACTTTATTTTTCTTAATTTTATATAAATAAATTAAAACCAGATATAAAATGAAGATCATAACTAAATAATAATCAGAGAAAATTCAAAGAATTCACCAACAAATTGATAACAGAGTTCAACTTCAATAGCCTACGTCTCCAGGTCCATTCAAAGTGAGGACCATTCTCATTAATTTTGTGCAACAAATGGCTTCCAAAATCAATACAAATCTTCAATTCACCTTCTATGATATTTTTTTACCTATAAAAATATCTCTTAGACCTAAAAATAATGGCCCAAGGCTATACAAAGCAATAACAAGACTCTAACCTTCTTAAATCTCTTTACACAGTCTACTTTTTGTGTTTGTTCAAGTAGAAATTAGTCCCTTTTATAACACTTCAACCTTCATGGATGAAGTGGTCAAGGCATTAACCTTTTAGGTGACAGGTCAGGAGTTTAAAACTACCTCCCACCTTTCTAGGCACTTGAAAAGAGTGAAAAGGTCGGCCTTAGGTGCTTAGCATGAAATTTTAAATGTTTTCCCTCCTTTTTGGCACCTTTGACTTGGTTTTGTCCCACATTTGCTGGGAAAGATAGTTTTTATGCTATAAATAAACAATTTTGACCCATTTAAAATGCCTAAGGCTTAGGCACCATCTTAGGCTATGCTTAAGCTTGGTCAAATCATGTTTGGTGGGATGGGTGATGTGGTAGTTTCTTTGGCACCTTGTTTCAAAGTTTGAAAATTTCAAATAACATGTGAATAAAAACAATAAACCAAATTTTTTTTTTCACCAAATTATTTTTCCACGTGTCAAGTGGCTATTGGTCCACTTGGCATGTTTTCAATAGTGCCATGTCACTTTCAACACCCCCTGTCACAAGTTTTCTTCAACTAGCCATATTTTGAGCTTTGTGACTCCATTTTTCAAACCACAAAAAGTGCTAAAAAGCTCTCAACAAATACTACAATGTGAAAATGATTCAAATAGAATTTGAAGACTTTTAAAAATAGAACAGTACATGGATCCACCTAGATCATTCCTCCCCACTGGGAACTTTTAGACCTCCAAAAGTTGAAATTAATTGGTAATGAGGTGAGGCTATTTTTCCCTCACCTTTCCAACTTCCATCCATCTAGCCTTGCTTGGGTGCATCCCTTTGAGACCAACATGAAGATATTCAACATTACCTCTTCGTGAAGTCCACATATTCCTGGCAAGTAAAGTATCTTCCTACAATTTTGTTAGATATTCAGGAGAAAAATCATCAATGAAAGGAATGGATACACTTTCATCATGATCAATTATCATTGGAGGCTCATACAATTTCAAATTTTCCACATTTACAACTGAATAAATCTACATGTAAGATGGTAAATCTAATCAAAAAACATTTGTGCCAATTTTTTCCATTATCCAAAAAGGACCATACTAGATTGGTTTCAACTTTTTACCTTCACCTGTAAGTCTTTCCTTACTAATGTGAAGCCATACCATATCACCTACAACAAATGGGTGATCAATATGATGTTTGTCATGCCTGGCTTTGTACTTGGCTTGACTTTTCTCCAATTGAGCATGAATTGTCTAATGAATGAGCTATATTTGTTCAATAAACTTCTTGGCTTGAATGGCTTCTTTTGGTTCACCAATAGCTGTATCCTGTCCATAGCAAACATCTAGAGGATATTTAGGCAAGTATCCATAACAAAATTCAAATGGAGATTTCATAGTAGAAGAATGAAGTGCCTGGTTATATGCATGTTGTATGTAACACAATTGTTCATCCCATAACTTTGGATGTTTATTGTTATAATACCTAAGTAAATGTACCACTATGTGGTTCACAACCTTTGTTTATCTGTTAGTTTGTGGATGAAATAAAGTGCTCTTTTTTAATTTAGTGTCTATTATTCCCCACAAAGTTGACCAAAACTCCCCAATAAATTGATAATCTTGATTAGAAATAATTGAAGTAGGTAAATCAAAATGAATCCATACATGTTTAAAGAACAAATGTGTAGTGCCTTTGCTAGTAATTTGCTTAGTGCAAGGAATCAAAACACACATTTTGCTAAATCTATCCACAACCACATATAAATAGTCATGTTTTCTTTTTGTCATAGGCAACCCCCCCCCACAAAATCCATGGAGATACTTTCCTAGGGGCGAGTAGGAATAGGTAGAGTAGTATAAAATCCCAGTTTCCTATTACTAGGTTTACTTGTGGCACAAAGAGTACATCCCTTAATATATTTGGCAATATTTTCCTACATACAAGGCCAATAACAATATATTTTCAAATGTGAAACCATTTTAGCAACTCCAAAATGACCAGAAATAAGAGAATTATGTGCTTCTCTAATCATGTGCACCCTCTCATTTTGAGGAATACATAATTTACCCAAATGATACAAAAGATCATTGTGTACATGATAGTCCAATTCTTCTACTTGTCTACTACTCATCAAGTCTTTATAAACATTCTAAAAATCAAGATCATTCACATATTGTTCTTTATAACTTTCATGAGACAAAGAACCATGTTGTAAAAGAATAGATGCAACAACCATAGAAGGCCTAGATAGCATATCTATAACCTTATTCTAAATTCCTTTTTTATACTTGATCACAAGATGAAATTATTGTAAGAAACCCATCCAACGAAAATGTCTAGATTGTTGTAGTTTGGTTTGTGATTGAAGATACTATAAGGGCTGATGATCTATATGTATTATTGTTTCTTTGCCCATTACGTAATGTTTCCATTTTTTAACACTTTGAACCAATGCATACAATTCCTTATCATAAGTTGGATATTTTCTTACTGCACTTGTAAAGGTTTCAGAATGATAACAAACTAGTTTCTTACCTTGCATTAAAATAGCTCCCATAGCATACTCACTTGCATTTGTCTCGATCTCAAATGGTTGTTGTATATAAAGAAGTGCCAAGACTGGAGTAGTACTTATCTTTTATTTCAAAGTGTCGAAGGCTTTTTTATGTTTGCCTCCCCACTGAAAGACCTATTTCACACTTGTCAAAGAATGCAAAGGTGATGCAATATATAAAAATTGAGCAATAAACTTCCTCCAAAACTATACTACACCAAGAAAACTTCTAACCTTAGTTGTGTTAGTGGGTGTAGGCCAATTAACAATGACTACAACTTGTGTAGGATCAATTTTCAATTTACCATGTCCTACAATGTAACCCAAGTATATCAAAGAGGTCTTGCCAAATTCACATTTTGAAATTTTTAGATAAAGGTTTTCCCTTCGTAATGCATCCATGAATTTCTTAATGTGGATCACATGCTCTTCCCATGACTTGCTAAAAATAAATATATCATCTAATTAAACTATAAAAAAATCATCAATGAACTTTCTAAAAACATCATTCATCAATCTCATGAATGTATCCAGGGCATTACACAACTCGAAAGGCATAACAAGCCATTCAAATAATCCCTGTTTTGTCTTAAAAGCAGTTTTCCACACATCACCTTCATTAATTCTTACTTGATGATATCCACCTCTCAAATCTAGCTTAGTGAAATAAATAGCATGTTTTAATTGATACAACAAATCATCAATACGAGGAAGAGGGTAATGATTCTTAATAGTAATTTTTTTTAAGCACAAAAATCAACACACATTCACCAAGTGACATCTTTCTTTGGCACCATTATAATTGGAGAACCAATAAGAGATGAACTTGGATGAATAACACCTCTATCCAATAGATCCATTACCTATTTTTTGATTTCCTCATTTTCCACCACTAATAACTTGTACATGCCAATGTTAGGGAGAGGAGAATCCTGCAATAGCTAAATTTCATGTTGAACTCCCCTTTTAGGGGGTAAGCCCTTAGGATCTTGAAATACATCATCATAAGTAGAAATGATTTCAACTAATTCATTCTTGTGTCTAGGATCACACTTTTCCAAAGTTTGAGAATATTCTTTTTCCTTAGACTTAATCAACATGAGACAAAAAGTCTTGCTTGAATTAACTAGTCTTTTCATTTGCCCTGATGTAACCAAGGAAAGACTTGTTATAATGTGATGTGCTCTAACTATATATTCAATGCCATCCTTAACAAGCAAGTACTTATTCTCCTCTCTATAGAAAATTTTTTTTCTATCATAAAGATATGGGCTTCCCAAAATAATCCCACATATGTCCAATGGAACAAAATCCAACTCAACCTCATCTACGAACTTGGATGTGATGGCAAACCTTAGTCTACAAGTTTGTGAGACTTGTAGCTTCGCATTATCACACACCCAACCTAGTGGATAAGGCTTTATATGGGGATTGGTTTGTAAGCCTAGCTTCTTAACAACCTCTTCAGAAATTAAATTTACTTGTGAACCACTATCAAATAGAGTGTCAATCTTAGTATGCTTTGAAACAACTCTAATGTGGAACAATTCATTTCTTTTCTTATCAACATGCACAAAATTTTGTTTAGAAGAAGATGTAGTATTAATGATAGAAACTGAAAGAGAAAAATCATTATGTAATCCCATAGTTGTGATCTTAGTTTCATTACCTAAATCTGAACCTAAGTTCTGAACCATAGCATTAGCCTTCTTTTATGTCTTTTGATACCTCTTAGGCCTTATCTCAGGATGTAGTTTCCAACACTTAGACTCATCATGATTTTTCTTGCAATGATTAAAAAATGGTTTTCTTTTTTTTTTAACAGCATAAGTGGATTTCTATTTACCCTTTCGTAATGAACTTTCCCCTTTGGTTTGCTTAACATTAGATTGCTTACTTTTTACTTTAGGAAAAGATTCTTTTGATTGTTTTCCTCTAGCCTCTAAATGAGTGGATTGAACACATACTACATCTAAATTAGTGGGATTGAACATAAGAATCATATGTCTTAAGTAACTATGCAACCCACCTATATATTTTAGCAGTGTTTCTTATGTGTATAGAAAAACATTCAAAAGTAAAGCTTTTTTCCTAAAATTTTGTGTATAATCTTGAACACTTTGGCCTTTTTCTTGTTTGAAACTTTGCCAATCCATCATGGCTTGTTTCATATAGCCTAAAGGATAGAATTGCTTTCTGAGTTCTTCAATAAATTCATTCCAAGTAGAAATCATGTTACCTTTTTGAAGCTCAGTTTCCTTCAACTTACTCTCCCACCAGATGAAAGTTGTGCCTCCCATACAAAGAGTAGCCAAATGAATTTTTGACTCATCCCCTGCAATATTTTGGACCCTGTAATAAATGTCAATCTACTTGACCCAATTATCCAACTTTTTGGCATTAACTTCACCATTAAACATTGGTAATTCAAACTTAATATCCAATTTTAGTGAAGGGAGAGATTCCACAATTTTTTTACCGTCATCCGATGGAGAAGGTTTTTTAGTTTCTTTACATTTTGATTCTCATGAATCACCTTCTTTTTATTTCTTGGATTTCCTTTGTTTATCATAGTATAGTTCCTCAACCATGCTTCTCATGTCCATGAAGGCTCGATAGAAAGCTTGTTCAGATTCCATCTCTTCTTCGGCCATCCTTAAAGCATGCCTTGAACCAATATCTAGATTATACTCAATGAGTTTTCCTTCACCCTTTTGGCATTTAGACATTGTCAACATACACTAGCAATCACTATTAAATAACAACCTTTTTGATACCAAAAATCTGATCTATAAATTGAAAATACAAGTGTAGTATATTCAAAAATCACTTGTTTACGTTTAAGAGATCCTTCAATTTCTCACTTTTTTTTGCTTAATTTTGTATAAAGAAATTAAAACCAGGTATGAATGAATATCATAACTAAATAATAATTAGAGAAAATTCAAATAATTCACTAGCAAATTGATAACAGAGTTCGGCTTCAATAGCCTATGTCTCCATCTCCATTCAAAGTGAGGACCTTTCTCATTATTTTTGTGTAACAAATGGCTTCCAAAATTAATAAAAATATTCAATTCACCTTCTATGATATTTTTTTTCCTGTAAAAATATCTCTCAGACCTGAAAATAATGGCCCAAGGCCGTATAAAGCAATAACAAGACTCTAACCTTCTTAAATCTATTTACATAGTCTACTTTTTGTGTCTATTCAAGTAGAAATTAGTCCCTTTTATAACACTTCAACCTCCGTGGATGAAGTGGTCAAGGCATTAACCTTTTAGGTGACAGGTCAAGAGTTTAAAACTACATCCCACCTTTCTAGGCACTTGAGAAGAGTGAAAAGGTTGGCCTTAGGTGCTTAGCATGAAATTTTAAATGTTTTCCCTCCTTTTTTGGCACCTTTGACTTGGTTTTGTCCCACATTTGCTGGGAAAGATAGTTTTTATGCTATAAATAAACAATTTTGACCCATTTAAAATTCCTAAGGCTTAGGCGCCATCTTAGGTTATGCTTAAGCTTGGTCAAATCATGTTTGGTGGGATGGGTGATGTGGCAGTTTCTTTGGCACCTTATTTCAAAGTTTGAAAATTTCAAATAACATGTGAATAAAAACAACAAACCAAATTTTTTTTTTCACTAAATTATTTTTACACATGTCAAGTGGATATTGGTCCACTTGGCATGTTTTCAATAGTGCCACGTCACTTTCAACACCCCCTATCGCAAGATTTTTTCAACTAGCCATATCTTGAGCATTGAGACTCCATTTTTCAAACCACAAAAAGTGCTATAAATCTCTCAACAAATACTACAATGTGAAAATGATTTGAATAAAATTTTAAGACTTTTAAAAATAGAATGGTACATGGATCCACCTAGATCATATAAAAACCTTTGACATCAATGATATTAGATTAATATCAATAAAAGACTCAAGCATCTTCATAAGAACCTTTGAAATCAATGATAACATTAAATATCAAAAATCAACACTCAATGATAATGTTCAACATAAGGGTCTCATTTTGAAGGTGCTTGATTGTTTTATCAATGAGGGGAGGTTGAGGGATAAGATTACCATAGGAATATTGAAGAGGAGGTGGGGAACATTTTGGTTATGCATTCCACATGGAACTTGTTGCATGTGATTTTGAATATGGATAATATGATTTTACATTTGAATCAGTTCGTTGGAATTATTAGCTTTGAAATCATTCATTTGATTAATATTTTGTACTAGAAGTTGATGTGTTTGAGTGGTGTTATTTTCATTGTGTGAAGAATTGGCATTGGTATGAATGGCTTGGGTACCACTATGATTTGTATCATGCATGATATTAGTATATTAAGAGGAATTTTTATTAAGTGAGGTGCTAATAGCATGATTTTATTGTGTGTAAAAAGATGCACTAGTAGAGGGATGAGAAGAAGAAACACTAGAGGCATGATTACCATGGGTAGTAAATGATGCACTAGTGGAAGAATTGAGAAGAGTGGGTCATAGAAGAAGCCCACTAAATGTAGAAACTACCACATTGGTAGAGATACTTGGCATAGAGGTGGAATAAGTCATAGTATGAGAAGAGGTTAAAAGAGAGGGAAAGGGTTGAGAAGTAAAGAAGCTAGTGTCCCCAAATTTGTGTGAGAATGTGAGAGAAGGTGATGGGGGTCCTTGATTTGACTACTTATCATATGATGGTAAATAGTGAAAGTATATTTTCCTCAATGTTGAGAAAACTCATTAATGAAGAAGAGCATTTTTAGAGTATACTCTAATTTAGGTTGATCTTCTAAGGAGAAGAGAGGGTTAAAAAATAAAGAGGAATAAGGAGGGGTCCCATAATTTGTAGTGCAAGTGGATACATGAACATTAATTTCATCTAAAGTAAGAGCCATAAGTTACTTTGGGATATTCTATTGGGGTTGGTAAATATAATCATATCTATTCAATTTAACTAATTATTGTCTTGAAACATGAAGTTTATGATGAGGGAGAAATATTAAGGAAGACTAATATGATGCGAAGGTAAAGGGCAGACAAGCATAAAAAGTTGACCAAGTTGACTATATTTTGTAATCCAAGAGGCAGATAAGTGTATAAATTTGAAAATGTTGAATCTATATTATAGAAAGGGTATGGAACTAATTTGTGGTTAAACCAATTGACTTAGTACTATAACTTGAATGTTAAAAAATGAAACTAATTTTTAATCCTAATCATCATCAAACCCACAAAGGTTCCTCTCTTTCTCTCTATCATTTTAGTACTTCATTTTAGATCTATTTTTTACATGTTATTAGACTTAAAAAATATAACCCTATAGTCAACTAAGTCAACCTAGTTAACTTAGTTCTATAACTAGTCTTCTATCTAAAAAACTTAGCTGACTCGTTCAACTCTATCTCTCTAAGTACATTCTTTAAGGGGTACACTAGTTGTTGGAGTGAGCATTCACAATTGCTCATGTGTTAAGATTTATTGGGAGTTGGTTAATTAATTTTTAAGTGTTGAATATTTTCACACCTATTTTATGTGTGTAAACATTCCATAACAATTAAAATTTGTTTCACACAACAAAATATTTGTTATGAGAAATGAACTATTATGCCTATTTAATAGGCACTCCTATTACTTAACATATTCATGTGGAGAGAGAGAAACATGTGGGTTGTATTATTATTTGAGGAAATAATGAGAGATAGATTATTATGCATAATTATTTTCTAAATTTATTTATGTACATAATGTCTATGATAGTATTTCTATAGTAATAGCATGCAGGAGATATTTGGGATAAATGACAATTATTATCATTTTTGACATGGTATTAGAGCTCCTCCTTGGTATCCAATACTCAGTAAATAAATGTAAACAATTTAAAATTTTGTATGTAGTTATTCATTCATTATCTTTGTAGTTACGTTGTATGGATTTGTGTTTTTCTGGTAGACTATGTGTTTTTTGAGTTATGATTCTTAGATAAACACTTGTCTATATCCTCTAACCCAAAACTGTACCCACCTTAGTCATCACTCTAGTTTACTTGTTCTTGGCCTACAACATATATTAATGGCTCTTGCCATTCACTACTTACATCATGGTCTCACCTAATCTATTACTCCAAACTTTGTTTGGCCTTTCAATAGGTCCTATAGATCAGAGTTTGTTTCTTTGATAGGGTTGATTTGCCATACATGACTTTCCATCCTGTTTCAAGGATTGTATAAACATTGGATGGAAGGGTTCCTTATATTATTGGCTTCACCAATTAATTTTATTTTCCATTTTAAACTCGACATCTAATCATTAATATATTTAGGGGATTACCTTTGAATAGATACATCACCAAATAGAAAATATAAATTATGAATAATTGATGTTCAAGGTTTCTACTTTTGGTGTCCTTACCTAAATTTGCCTAGTGAAACCTAGATCGCTTGCCATCATCCATACCCAAATAAAACATGGATCAAGTATAATTTTTTAGAGCAATTAACTTCACCAAAACCACTATCACACCTCTTCAATAGTGTAGCCTCACTATCAGTGATTATAAATTCTAGCTTTGACTAGCTCTTTGTGTTAATCTTCACACCCATCATACCTCTATTCATGTCTTGATTCAAACTATGGTCTAATGAAAAGTGTTTCTTCATACATGGTTTATATCCACATAACTCACATTAATATGTATTTTGAAATGAGAGAATTTCCTTACAAAATTTTACAGGACACGTGGTAGGATTCTTTGCCTTGGTGGGATATCAGTCATCTGACTCTCTATGCTTCATGAATGTGACCCAAAAATCCTCAAAAAATATCCTCTCTATAGAGGTGGAATAGATGGGATATATGACTACTACCTTATCTTGCTTACTGGCATTATGGTAGTTATGATGTGTGAAACTATAATCTATGTTTATCTCCTTAGTTTGATCCTCCATCCAAGCTACACATGGTTCTTGAAGCATTATATCTATAAATTATTATTTTTAACCCAATTTTTGGCATTCACTCATTCTAATTTGACAAAGAGAAACGTTCAATGTTACATTGGGATTGTATTGAATAGTTTTAATTTGATATAGCCTTTCATTACTTCACTACCAGTCCTTGACATAGGCCAAGCTTCCCACTACTATGGTCTACCACATAGATTCCATTGACTCCCTTGACATTGACAAATTTATTGATGAGAGGTAATTTATTTCAAAATAAAGATATAATTTTTTTTGTGGAGCCTTGTCACTATTATATTAGAGGTGAATTTTTAATATGTGGTAGACATTAGTTTCTTTTTTTGTGTGGGAATTTTTTATTTCAAGTGGGATAAATTATAAACTGGAAAAGTATTTAAAAGAGAGATAATTTTATTTTTTAGGTTCATACCTTCTCTCAGTTGTCAAAGATGGAGGAGAGCTCCGGTCTTATAGGCAGTGAGACCCCCTAGAAAAACACTTCATTTTTTTTGGTGTCATTTATACTCTTTTAATTTATGGATGCATTTTCAGTTATGATAGATGTCCTATTTTAAGTGTGCATTATAATTTTTGGCCATGTGTTGTATTTTTAGATGTATTTTTGGCAGTGATTGACATCCACTCTAGGGTTCCATTTTGTTCTCATTTTGCTATTTTATGCCACTATTGGTTTTTCATGTCTATAGATATGGATTCTTATGTTATTGAACCCCTCAATTCTTCAAATTACACCACATGGAAGCACAAGATGATGTTACACTTGAAGATGAAGGAATTGTGGAGATTTTTAATTGGTAACTTTATCATTTTTATAGATGAGGATGATATTGTATGACATGCATATTTATAAAAGGAGACACTTTTGTTTATTTGCCTCCATGTTTCTGAGAGTTTACAGTTTCACACTGAGCATGCCACATCACCCAAGGAAGCATTGGACATTATTTATATATTATTTGATGAGGTCACTTCACCTTCACATGTCCTTCCTTCTTATCATTCCTATTAGAGTGAGGATTCTTCTATTGATGACAGTTTCTCCACCAACTTCTCCCATCTGTGCAGGTGTGATTTTTGATGGTGATTTGTATGAGGACTCTTTAGAATCTTCCTCTTCTCTTATTAGTTATTTTCACCTTTTCATGTTAGTGAGGACATATTATTTGATGATGAGACACTTATTATTGGTGGTCACTTGGATGAGGCATCTTCACCTCTTACTGATGCACATTTTGATACAGTGGTTATTGCTCATATTTTTGACTTTGATATGACTCTTGATAGTACCCTACCAAGTCCTAAGTAACCCATTGATCCTATGGATTCTTTCCTTGCACTTTAGGAAGAAAATATGAAAATTTTGATGTAAAATTATCTTCTTTAGTTCTTGATTCATGGAAAGGATGCCCTCATATGTTCTCTATAGAAGAAACTAGTTGGTATGCCATCATGTAGTGTTATTGAATCTGATATACATCTACTTGATGCCATTTTATAGTGTGATTTAATAGGTTTTGAGTAGCCCATTATTCATATTAATTATCTGATGGTATATTATACTTATGTGCCTACTGTTGTTGCACACTTTTCACATCCCACTCTAGTTACATATACATACATTCCTACTTCTTGTGAGAAGCATGCCACTAGCTTTGGCTCCTGCATGCTTCATTATAGGGGTCACACTACCAGACTTATAGGCATTAGGAAGAATTTTATAGGGAATTTCTCACCCTATTTAGCCTATCATGTGGATTTATTGGCATGGCCTTAGTTATGATGTAGGTACTTCATATTCATTGGGATCTGTTGATAGAGCTCCATCTTTTTTTTCTCCACTCTTCATGAAGATTATGAGTTACATATGGGCTCTCATACACCTTCACTCAAGCCTAATAAACATGAGATTATAGTGGTCAGACATGATCTACCTAAAACTTCTTTGGATGTCACCTCACATTATTTTACTATAGTCTTTACACCCACACATATGCATACATCTACATCCACCATTCATGTTCATTTAGGGTAGATTTTTTTTATCATTATTGGAGGCATAAGAAGCATTCTTGGTGAGGACATTACAAACATCATTCCTCCTCTATATAACTTCTTTGATCGCACATTTCTCCTCCTGCCTATTGATGGTCCTTATTATTTGAGATCCTTGATTAAACATATTTGTTATTTATGAGCATACATATCTCATTTCATAGATGATTTATTCCACAGATTGTTTTCATTATGTATTTTTTTATATCACTTGGTGATATTATTGTAGGATGGGACTTTTGTTTGTAGTCACACTGAGATTCATGGAGATTTTTTCTTCATGTGTGTGTTCCATGATTAAGTAATTTCTTCTCTAGTTGCATGACTATCTGATCATCACTAGGGACATCATTCTTGAGATATTTCATATTTGTATCTAATTATTGATAGTTTCCTTCAAATTTTTTAGTGGAGCTTATTCTCCTTCTAGAGTGTAACTAGTATGGTGTAGCCCAGTGTCAGCATTTTGATGTTTTCATAGTGTGATTAGCCCACTCATTTATATGCTTTTTATGTCACTACACCCACTTCAACATTATGGGGGGGGGTGTGGACATAGTACTACAAGTGTTGTGCTTATTGTTAGTACACTACATTTTATTTTAGAGGTAATTAATTGAGTGCATGTCTATTTGATGGCCTTCATTCCATCTAGTGCACCTCTTTAGCTTTATGTTTAAGTATTGAGCCATTTTATTTCTTGGGACACCTTATAGTATATATTTTCTCTCTCTTAACTTAATCTATTATTACTAGTTTTTTGGGCACCTTGTGGTGATACATTTCATCCTTGGTGACTTTTTTTCCCAGTGTTTTGAGATCAATGTTTTTTACAGAGTTAGCTTCATACAAAGTACCAATTCCTATTTGACTTGGCAATTATAGCAATTTTTCATCAATGTAGTCTAGTAAGATGGATTGGATACCATAAGGACACTTTGTATTTCACTATGATTTTTACATGGGTACCTAATCAAGCCTAGTTGTCAGGACCCATCAGTCTCTTTGATTTCTCTTTTCTTACTCCCTATTTTATGATTAAGGGAGGGTGTTGGAGTGATCATTCACACTTTTTCATGTGATAATATCTTTTAAGAGTTGGTTAATTAATTATTATGTGTCAAATATTTTCACACCTATTTTATGCATGCAAACATTCCATAAAAATTAAAATTGGTCTTATAGAACAAATTATTTATTATGTGAAACAAAATCTTATGCCTATTTAATAAGAATTCATATTGATTAACCTATTCATGTGGAGAGAGAGAGAGAAACATGTAGGCTAAATTATTCTTTGAGGAAATAATGAGAGATATATTATTGTGCATAATTATTGTTTAAATTTATTTGTGTACATAATGTTTGTGATAGTTTTTATGTGGTAAAGGATAACAAAAGACATCTAGGATTAATGAGAATTATTATCATTTATGACACTGGTAAAGGGGTGGATAAACCATTGGTGATTTTTAAGATTATTGTCTCTTTTTCCACTTATTATCTACACACTGGTATCTTGAAACCCATTCTCCTAAACTTGTTCTTTTTTATTGTACACTATTCAATAATTCCACACATTTTATTCCCTTTTTCCTAACCTAAACCCACTTTTGACTATTTATAACACTAGATCAAGTGGGTCAACCCTATAATATTATAGGTGAAAATCATTTAGGGTCTAGGTAAGCTTTTAGCATACCTAGCCTATGACCTAGTGAATTTCTTTCCATAATAGTACTAGGTTTAATGGGTTGACCATGTTGGTAAATTTTTTTTGAAGGGATTAAGGTTAAATTTTCCTATATATACAATATCATTTTACCATTATTTATAGAAGAGAAGTAAGAGCTATTGTGCATCTACCTATCCATCATTCTACTTGAGGAAAAATATTAGGGTTTCATACTTTCTTTGGAGATACAAATCTTATCTTATAGAGAAGTCTTTTAGATGCATTGATAAGTTGTTTATTCTAGAGCTAATTTACCCTTGTCATCCTTACATACCAAAACAACCTACTTTGAGTACCTTGGCTAAGGGAGATATTGAGGCTCGGTGGGTTCATATTCAAAGGTAAGTATTCCTAACATTATTCCTCCTTTATAAGAGTAGATAGATATGCATTTGTAATTCTCTTCCATGCATTAGGATTCATTTACATTGATGTGAGTATATGTCTCTTATACATGTTTTATTTTATTTTTTATTACCCCCACTTTGTGCCATAAGCTTTGGTGAGTACTAGATTATACTAAACTTTACTTGTTATTGGTTTAGCGAATATGAAAACATAAGTATTATTTAGGGTTATTACATGATTATGCTTGACTAGAGGCTTTTGAACCCTCCCTAGCATTATTTTGAACCCTCCCTAGCATTATTTATTATGGTAAGACATCCACTAATTGTGTTTAGTGGATCCCTATATTGGTCATGTTCTTGATTATCTAATGTATCCCCATTTGGATGTTTAAGTATGATCTATCTTCTTTGAGTTAGGATTTATTATAGACATGATGCAATCCTAATTATATACATTCTGGTGAACACAACATGAATCTAACCCTTGCCAGTTTTATTTCAAAATTTTCATTATTTTATTATTTTATTTATTGTTTTTATATACTTTTGATATTAGGTTGATAGGGTCAGTATAGTTTCTAACTTCTATGTGTAGGTTTAACATAGAGTTGCATAAAAATAAATCTATTATATTTCTAAAGGTATTCATCAAATAAGGTTACTGGGTTAAATAGGTTGACACAGTATAGGTTTTTACTTCCATATAAGAACTAGGTTGACCCTGTCAACTCTATGAACTTTCAAACTTCTAAAAAACATACTAGGTTGACACTTTTGGTATAGTCATCTTGATAGGTTTTATCAAATAAGGAACTATAGAAGTAGGTTAACCCAATTGACATAGTTGGAAGAATTTGCAAGTAAAAATAAGGGCACTTCAATAAAAATCTCACTTTCCTATGCATATTCCAACCCACTAAGGTTCTTTTCTCCCTTTCTATATCATTTTTGTTATTCATTACAATTCTATTTTTAACAATTTACAATATTTAAAATTTCTTGTATACAACAAACTAGTTTAACCTAATCAACCTAATTCTAGATTCTATCTTCTATCTACAAGACTAGGTGAACACTATCGATAAAGTTATTAATAAACCAATGATTTATTAGTATATTAGTGACACTATAAACTTTATACTATAATGTATACATACACTATCATTTGAATCAACATTTTACTATGTTTCAAATTTGGAATTAACACTTATATGCTAGTAATTACTTAACACATTCATTTTTAGTTGTTTGTATGCTTAGAATAGATCACATAGTCTAATTAGGTGGTTTTTCAATATACGATTTAGTTTCACTATTTCCATCTTTTATGAACACAACACCAAATCACATAATATTAAAATACATTTAAACCATTATCTACCTAAGGCCTACCTACTTGTATTTCATCACCAAGGAGGAAGCAGACTTGGTTTTCTATCAAAGTATAAACACATGGTTAATGGTATATATTGGTAAAGCACCTAACACCCTTATCACTACATTTTATGAAGTGAGGGAGTAGGCCCCAATACCAATCTAGTACCATTGCCAACACATATCCCTTTTAGCCTAAACATCCTAAAACCATCCAATAAATTGCTTTCTAGTTCCCTACTTTCAGCCAACTTCCTTATCACACTTGAAATCATACTCTAATAATTTACAAACATTCAAGATGACCTCTTAGTTAGAATTTAATTTTCAAGTTGACTACTTGCTCTTTGATTAATTATATGTTACATTGAAAAAACATGTATTGACTAGCATTGGTGTAAGGTTTTGTGTTGTGTGCCTTAATTGGATCATCCTCATTAACCTAATTGATTATGTATTTCCTTTTATTTCTTGAATTCAAAATTACTTGAAAAATTCTTCCTATTTTAGTACACTATCATTTTGTTTGAAACAATCTCTAATGTCAATAGTAATATATTGATGTAGATGTTACTATCCTTCACCTAACAACAACTATTTTTAAAAATAAAATCATTCCTATAGATCATCCCATTCACATAAAATATTGATGGCATGGAAAATTAACCAATTGAGTGAATATAAATAAAAATGAAGGTAAAATTTTTTATCATATAGGACTTATCTATCCAACATATATATTCTACTGAGCATTGGGTAACTCTATCCCATTCTTCCTAAATTAAAAATTAGTCACTATGATTAGTCATCAACAACATCTAAAAAATGTCAAGCTATGTAAATATTAAAAATTATAGATATGTAAGGAAGATTTATATGTATATACATATAATGAAATGATATAATTGTATAATCACACAAAGGATAAGAGATACATGTGGTTTTAATTCCATTTTTAGAGTATTAGATATGTATGAAATGGTCAATCATCAAGGGAGTGAGTAGGGTAAGCTCAATCCAATCACACTTCCTCACTTTTTACAAGTATTTATAAGTCACAAGTGGACCTATGGTTTTAAGGATAATGAAGTTGATATTTGGAGTTGCACACACCTTTGAGCATCAAATATTGCACATATAGATAAATCTTAAGAATGTGAATCACATTATATGGTAATAAAGAGATAAAACATCACAAGATAGTAATTTAGCTTTAGTCACTTGCATATAACACAAAGATAAAAATCTACCCAAGATAGTAATTTCATCTCCAATCATTATCGTTAAAGTTTATATATAGGATTAATGTTGGATATTTCATATACTAATGTGTCATATATTTAGATTAATTATGTGTGTGATTTGAATGTGAGTTATAAATAATCACCATAATATAATGTGGTTGAGTGAGTATAGTATTTAAAGAGTTTTATTAGGGATTGGGTGAATTGATAAGACTCAATTTAAATTATAGGAGTTAACTAGCCTATAAAATGTAAATTCTATTATTTAGTAAAGTAATAAAGCATTTTAGTGTGTAAATATAATACCAAAACCTCATTTTTTTATCAAAGAAGTTTTTAATGTAATAAGAGATGGTGAAGTAGAGATAAAAATGGTTTTTTTCACACATATATTTCCCCCAAATTTAAGATCCCCTTTCAAGTGTTTCTAATTATTTTTATTAGATATTGATTTGTAGGCTTCTTGCATAGTTTTGTGTAGCTTAATGTTATTTGATTATATTTAAAATATATAGAATGTTATTATTGAAGGTGAAAAATCTAATTTATAGATTGGAAAACATTTAGATAATTATTAATTTTATTCAAAGTGTGAACTCTTCCATTGATCATGCAAGTCATATATCCATGTGTATTATGGATCTAATTCAAATCATTCATTTGTATTTTCTCTCAACTTTGTCGTATTTATAAACACTTATGTACATATCTGTGAATTAATAAATTTTCACAATATTTATTATTATCCCATGTGGGTGTGGCTATGTTGTTGACATTGCACCATTGTTTCCTTTATGGTGTCATAACTATTTATGGATCCATTTTTGTTTCATTATGATAAACAAATTAAGTAGTTTTCATGCATGCATTAGTGCTCATGTCTATTTTATGTTGAATTTATGAAATTTAACCTATAATTTATGTTGTATTCTTTGAATGTGTGATTTGCTACAATGTGTATTGAAAATCTCAATCCAAGTTCACCTCTCATAATTTAGTCTACAAAATAGAGAATTTGGTTTATCTATAGTTCCTAGATTTTTACATCTCCTTCACCATGTGCACCTCAATATAATGAGAGTATTTATTTAATTTAAGGTTCAATGAGAGCATGAAAATAATTTTAATTTATTTTTCATAATAATGTATAAGTTAATTTGTTTATTTTATTTAGGTTTTTTTAATATTTATATCATTGAGTTATTTTTGTTTCTATAAAAAGTATACCGATTAATAGTTTGTATTTATTTTAAATATAGTCTTGTTTATTTTTCCATATGTGTCAATAGTTTTATTTTTAAATTCACCTAAGGAGATGGACCTATCCCATTCCCAAAAAATATAAGTGTATTAGCACTAAGGCCCAATAGTACCACATATTAAATATGCATATTATTATGCATATCAAGAGTTGTATCAATACCAAAAGATGTAGAAACCAACCAATTTATATAAATCATAATTACATTGAATTTACCTTGTAATTTTGTTTTATTTCATAAATTTTACTTGAGTTGATTTTATTTTATTAAATAAAATAATTAACAATACTAAGAGTAATTGTAAATATCCTACACACTCTATAGTTACTATATATACTTCATAAACACTCTTGAGTAAATTTTCCAATTCTCTAAATTTTGTAACTAACTAGATTCCAATTTTTGATACTTTTTCTGATACTTAGTTTGCCATTCATTTCATTTGATGGAATTTAATTTATTCATATTGGGATAAGAGCAAATGAGATTCCTTTTGAATTTCATGGAGTGTCCATGATTATATTTATCTTTAAATCAAACCACTAATTAATATTTATTAGTCTCCTTCAATAATAAGAAGATTCAATCCTTTTCAGACTACATAATTAAGGCTAAGCCATTTGCTCAGTTGTTAGATTTTTTTCCAGGATAAAGGAAAAAATATGAATAGGCCGGTATGAGATATTTTTGAGGATGCATACACCTCTAAATAGACCTATATTACTTCTTTTTATAGCATCAAAGTTTAATTTAATAAATCTAGTAGGTGGAGGTGTCTAAGAGTTACTAACCTTATCTATTACAAACTTATTATTAAAGAAACAAGGCCTTATTTTTCTAAATATAGTAGGCCTATTAATTTCCTATATGGTTTTTGATTCCTTATCAGGATCCAATTATTTAGTGCTTTCATGATAGACTTATGAAATCATTTATTTAATAATTACCCATAGCCTTATGAGAGAGATATTTTTTTCTTGAAGATTATCTAGTTTATTTCAAGCCATAAATTACATATGATGATCATTGGAGAAATAATCCAATTTTTATAGGATCTCATTCTTAATTCTAAGTTCCTACTATTTGAGCAAGGACCTCATAGATCTTGGGAAAATGAAGTTGAGGTGCCATTTTTTTTTTCAATTAGACTAGAATTCTTATTTGAAGGGATGGTAGATGTAGATATGATTATTATATTCCACATTTTCTCCATAGATTAATCATATTGATGGGCCATGGAATCATATTTTTATTAATTTATCAAAGGTTAGATATTTTTCGAAAGCTGCTAGCCAGAGGAGTGAATTGGATTTTGGGATCTCATATTTAGGCCAAACTTACTAGGAGGGGAATAGTTCAAGATCAATAAAAATTTGTTCTATTATTTTAGTTTAATTTACTTTGACTAATAATTTTACATCCTTGTCATATCATATATTAATTTTTCCTCTTAATTTTCATTTCCTAAGGATAAAAAGATAAGATGATGGAAATTATCTTTCTAATCTTTTGGAATTATGAATCTAACAAATTTAGATCCTTCCATTGATATATTCCATTTTATATATTAAAATAGTTATCAACTTGAATACCATACTATTTATAATCCGAGGGTAAAAGTATATAAATGTCATTTGTGTTTATTAGCGGTTCCTTTCTAATCAAAGAATCTTCCTATAAGATCACTTTCAGACCATTTGAAACTTCCATATTATTTTTTGGAGGAATTGCATTCAAACAAGATTTTATATTTTTTGAAATTAAGGAGCCTATAGGTAAGACATCATGTGTGAATAGTCTCTCTATATCTAGAGTATCAAGGTACTTATCTTGTAAAATTCTATTACAAATTTTGTCTCCTTCCTCATAGACACATAATATTATCTTACATCTCAAGGCCCTATTAATTATTTATTTATCCCTTAATATGAGTCATCACATAGATTTCTAGGATCATATTTTTTCCATGTGACCAATTTAATATTCTTGTGTTCCTTTGTTTCATTCCATAAAAAAATATTTGAATGGAATTGATGGGTGAAGCTATTAATATTTATGTTTTAAATATTGACATGAAGTAGGCTAGTATTACTTGGAGAAAATATTTAACAAAATGGATCCTTTCAAATATATTCAAATACTTACCTTTCCATGTGGATAATTTCTTTTACATCTTGCTAATTACCAACGTCCATGTCTCATGTCCAACCTTAAGACTATGATGGACATTCCTACATAGGATTAAGATAAATTTGTAATATAAAATGCAAAGATTTCTTATATTATTTGGTAGAGGTCTAGATTGACATTATGAAAATATATATTGTATTTTATTATATTCACCTCTTTCCCTAATTTCATGACATATTTGTTAAGTAATTATTTTATATATTATGATTCTTTAGATGTCGATTCACCCGTTAGGAATGTGTCATCTTCAAATAAGAGTTTGAGACTAGGTCTAATGATGAATATATTTCAATACCTTTGATGGGGTCTCTATTCAAAGTGTTTTTCAGTCTACCCAATATGTTGTATAATATTATGAAGAGTTAAGAGGATATGGGATCTCCATCATAAATCCCTATAAAATATTGAAAGAATACAATTAGTATCCCATTGATCAAAACCAAGTATTTTGTTAAGGAGATTCAACTATAAATTCAAGCATTTCAGTCCTCTAAAAATCAAAATTTAATCATTATTTGAGCTAATAAATCCCAATTTACTTGGTCAAAAACTTCATTCATATCTAATTTTAATAGCATTCTCCTTCTTTTTATATGATTGTCAGAGTGTATATTTTAATTATAAATAATAATTCCATCAAGAATTTATTTTCCCTTGATAATCCCACTCTATTCATATGATATGTATTTTTTCATTAATGATTTCATTTTATTGGATAAGACTTTGGTGAGTATTTTATATATTATATTGCATAGGGAGATGGATTTCAATCATAAAAGTAATTCATGTTATCTAATTTTAGTATGAGAGTAAGGAATGTGATGTTACATTTTGTTAGTATTTAATTTATCCTTCTACTTTCTTCAACTACTTAGAAATTAGGTCCCATAATATGCATATTTTTTATAAAAATATTTTTTAGAAGCCATCTGTTCTTGGTATTTTATTTCCTCATATGTTCCTAACTTTTTATTGTAGTTATTATTTTATGATATGATTTATTATCCTAGTATTGTCCTCTTTAAGTATTTTATTTGGTATGTTTGTTAATATTTCTTGCTTGACCATACTTTCCTTTGATCTTACTTTGGTTAGTAAGTTCTTTTAATATTCAACCCCTAGTCATTTTATTGATTCTTCCTTTTATATGGGTTCTCTTCATGGTATGTTATTTTATCTATTATATTGATGTTTTAGTGAACAAAAGTAGTGAGATGGAATAACTTGGTTTTTTAATCTCTTTTTAACCAATTTATTCTAGATTTTTCTTCTAGAAGGATTCTTCTATTTTTAGGGTTGTTGTAGCTACAACATCAGTTCTTTTTCTTTGTCAAGCATATTCTCATCTAGCCCATGTTCCATGATATATATTTTCACTTGTTTCAATTCTTATAATATGATATCATACTTTGAATATATGTTTATTAATTTATTTATGTTCTAAATATTTTTTAAAACTCTCATTTTTTGAGCTAGAGTTATTTTTTATGACTCTTACCTTGGTAGTCCACCATTTTTATAGATTATTTTCAAATTATTGATATTTAAAGCACACAAAAATCAATTTTGAAAGGGATTCCCTTTGATTTTTATCTAATTTTACATCTAAAGATATTAACCAATGGTATGATCTTACAAAAGTGAGAAATATAAGCCGAATTTGTAGATATCAAGGCCCCAATCATGTGAGAGGAGGAACCTATTGGTCTTTTAGATTATGTTTTGATTTACATACCTTTTAATTTTCCATGTAAATTTCTAAGATTTTGGTTTAATATCTAATAGTCCATAATTAATGCAAAAAATTGATAAGTCTAGTGTATTGGGAGACAAATATATGTTCCCCATAGTATTTCTAGTGCCATAGACATTTGAGATTAAAAATCAAAATCACCATGGTATATGAAAAAAATTAGGTTCTGTACATGATGGTTTTATTAGATAATTTTACATTTTAATTTATTTGGGTTCCAAAATACTAACAACCCACCAACACTTCCATTAGCTTCTTCACATACCCAATCTCAATTTTTCAAAATACTTTTAGCAATTATTTTAAATGAGGCTCTATTTATCTATTTTTCATGAAATCATAAGATAGATTCTATTATTTTAGGAATAAATTTAATAAGTGACATTTTAAACTCCCTTGACATTGTAGTTGATGATTTTCATAATGCTTGGGTGGAATGGGAGCCCCTTCCACCTATATTTAAGGTCTCTAAGATCCTTTTATTTCCACTTTTAACTTCCAAATATACCAAATATATCAAAGGTCTTATGATGTTTTGAGATAGGGTTTTTTTCCTTTTCATGTAGTTGGGTACCCTGCATTTGGTTGAATTATAAGTAAGGGAGAGATACTAAGTTTATATCCCACTCATGGTGATTTTTGAAGAGCAATGGGGTTAAATATTTATAAAAAAATTGGGTTTGTTTACTTTAAATTTGAAAACTTATCTCAAATCCTTTTGTCCTTTGCAAATGGCTTAGGATAAATATTTTTACAGTCTTCATTATCATAGGGGGATTTATTATTTTGTAATTTTGAAGGGTCAAAGGCTAAAACTAGTGGATCTAATTTTGATACTTCATTTATAAGGGCTTTCATATTGTCCTCTACCAATTCTAAATTTTTAGATGGTGAAGGAGAATGGGAAAGGTATATGCTTGGTCATCCATGCACTTAGAATGAGGGGTATTTACTAATTATTCATGTTTAGAGAAATGTTTTTCATGATTTCTCAATCTAATTTTTTTTTGTTCTTTATGGTAGTGTTAATTTTGGGGCCACATTTGAACATGTTTGAATTTTATCATACTAAAATCTTCAAAATAATATTTTTTAGGTTTAGAAGGAAATATAGGGAATGAACTTACCTTGTTCCCAAATTTTCTACATATGTAGCATAAGAATGGGATACATTCATAATTAATGTATTGCTTCAATGAGACTAGATAAAAAGTGATTTTAATTACCTATAGAATAAGAGTAGCCAAATTAACATTCACACATATCCTTACATATGCCCCAAAAAAATTCTCTCGAGTGACTTGATCCAATTAGATGGGGTCTCTAATTTTTGTAACTATAATTTTTAAAATTACTTCAATATAAAATTATGATTGTAATTTATATAACTTGATTGAGAGAGGGAATTTTGAAATTAATTATTTCATAGGATTTAAAAGGGGCATCTTGAATCTATAATGTAATCATGATTTTTTAAAGAACCATGGACCTCTATTGAATATTTTTCCTTTATCAATAAAATATTGAAATGTGAGTTGAAATTAACCTTTAGTGATCCAAACTATTCCTATCCATCAATAATATTTGCAATTTTGGCCCATCCAATATTTTATCTATTCATTCATAAGCCATACACCAATACATTTTTAGATTATAGATTTTTTTGATAAGTTAGCGGTGATTATTTATATCTTACTTTATAGGATCAGAATGATTGGGACTATGCTTGAACCCTAATTTTGATATCAATGGTATGAATTGATTCCTAATTTTACTATGAGTCAACATATTTGGTGGATATATCACATTCTTTTCATGTCATCTCTTAATTAGGTATGTACTCTACTTAGTTATTTGTAGGGTATTTGTGCAAAGAAATTATGAAGTCTTCTTCCCTTATTTTATAACCTATCCATTCACCATATTTGCTTTCCAAAGTAATATGTGCATTTTTTATTTCCTCATATATTTATTTTATTGATTCCCTAATCATATTGTTGAGTTATACTATGTGATTGCCTTAAGTGTGATATTTAATTCTAATTTTATACCCATTTTTTGGTTCTTTATCAAGTTTTTAATTGAATATTTTATTCCCATATGTGTTAATACTTTTATATAATGTATTTTTTGAACTCTATAATCTATAAGTTCTAGTGATTTTTCAATCCAAATAAAATTAATATTATGTGAGTAAAGTATTTTCTTGTTATTAATATTTATTTTATTTATTCATAGGTTTGTTATGATTTTTTGTTTACAGAGTTAATATTGTAGTGTGTTTAATAAATTATAGAGATTTTGGGTCAAAATCAAAGTATTAATTTGTAATAGATGCATTATTGAGAAAAAATAACATCAAAAAATGTATTATTTCACATTTTGGGGGAGGGGTGTGGTGGTGGGGGGTGTAAAAATTAACACAATGTTGAAAATTTTTATCTTCAAGTTTCATTTGACTAAATAAATAAAACAATACCGAATGATGGAGGAAAAAAAGGTAGGAGGCCACATAGTGACCTCAAGTTCATTTAAAATAAATGGCTCATGTATTTAAATACTAGAATAACTAATTGCGATAAATTTAATAAAGATGAGGGTGGTTTCTAGTTGTATTGGAGGTCACCTATTTTATTTGTGATTGATTGGAAATGATCATATATAGGGGGCATAAATGAATAATATGAGGACTTAGACCTTAATTTAATTTTCAATTTATTATTTTTAATATGATGCATGTGTATGGTATACAAAAATTATATATTATAATCAATGTTAATGTAACCCTCTTAAGTGATGCTAAAAGTGAAGTAATTTATTATATGATTCATGTTATTGATAAGGGTTATTGGTTAGCATTTAAACCTAACATTAAATTTAAGTAATTTAAGTTATCCTTATATTTGGATTAAATGGATATATAGAAATGAATGGCACAAGGGTGATAATCAAATATATAGCAGACCAATTAGATGTTAAACTCACATATAAGCATATACTAAATTTATTATGATGAGATAGTCTAAATATAGAAAGTAAAATTATGATATATATATATATATATATATATATATATATATATATATATATATATATATATATATATATATATATATATATAGTTACCTACTTTCAACCTTTTCTAGATCCAAAATTGCATTAGCATCAAAACAAGCTAAGTAATTCACTTCTTTATCATATATATATATATATATATATATATATATGACAAAGAAGTGAATTACTTAGCTTGTTTTGATGCTAATGAAATTTTGGATTTAGAAAAGGTTGAAAGTAGGTAACAAATAAATTCTCCAATGGTAATCAAATTTTTGATCTAATGCTCTAGTTCTCTAGGCCATAATGTTAGCCTGGAATAGTTGCATTGATGTTAATATTTAGGTTCAATTCTAATTTCATTTATAGAATATAAGCTACAATATGATGTGACCACCTGAATGCTTTGAATTTCTACTTTGATTTCATTATGGTGGATTCAGATATGCATCATGTATAATTGATGCTTTTAAAATGGAAAAATCTTACCTTTCCATATTCAATGTGACCTTGGGGAAAAATGGGTTAGTGATCACATTGTGTCGAGCTTACCCAAATGAACTCACTATCAAAATATGATACATACATATCAAATACTCTAAAAAACACCTTAAAATGATGTAGTTCTCCCCTATGTGTTGACTTTGTGTGTGAATCATACAATATGTTCAAAGAAAATACAAAATGACCTAGCTTGTAACTTGGAAATTTTGTCTCTTAGTATGCACCTTTAGTAATTTAGACATATAAATGTGTTTATCTATGAATGGTATGAAAATATGGAATCTTTGATAAATTGAATGCTTGACAGAGTTATTTTTATAAGTTGCCTCAGTCTCTTTGGTCTTTTCTAGGTGAGGAATAAATGAGCATTAATCTTTTATTAATATCAATCCCTTTTGATTAATAACTCACATTAAATCACTTAGGTTAACCATTAGGGTACATTTAATTTGATAATTGGATGACTTTAGGGCACTAAATACTTACATTAGGATAGGAAAATAACATTGATGTTACTGTGTTTCCCAAATGTTAGTGTCCAATAAGTAGGAGAATGGGTACATGTTCAAAAGTTGAAAAGATAGAATATACGTACATTTTAATCATCTTAGGAAAGATAGAATACAGGGGTTATCAATATAAGACTAGTTGGATTCAGATATATAGGATAAGGGGCACAAAAATAGAGAAAATGTGAGACTTATAGAAGTGGTAAAAGGTAGATAACTGAGAGGAACAATAGATTTCTATGTTTTCCAAGTATATAAGATGGAGGTACTATTTATTAATAAAATATTATCTGCATTCCCCTACCTTTAATATAGTAATGAAATTGATAATTTAAAGGAAAAGAATGCATACCTAAGTGTGTATGCATACCTTTTCTTTATGTGTGCCCAACATGAGTGATTTGTTGGTGATTGACCTACAACGAATATCATGTTATAGAATAAAGTTAGTGCATATAATATAGGTTTAAAGTAATTGAAATATATTTTAAATTTAAATATTAAGGTTTAGGAGTACACCTATGTGTTGATGTAACTACCTTGCCTATTTTCAAGTTATTTTACAAAAATATACATCATTATAAGGAACTAAAAATTGAGATTATATAAATAAATATTTAAAGTGAATAAATCTAATGAGATAAATAGAGAGAAAGATAGAGACTTTAATGCACATGCCCCAAACTATGGATAAAAACTGAGTTGCCACTTCATAGTTGAGATTAGCTCAACCATTTAACCCAATGATAGTTATAACCTAGTGAGGTTGGATGCTCAATTACAAATTAAAAAATTGGTAATATTGAGTGATTTGATCACCTCAACTATACCAAAAGGTGAACTAACTACTACATTAGGTTGGCTTAATAAAAGTCCATAAAAGTATATCGGGTATTAGTAAAAATAAGTCTATAATATGGAAATAGTCTATGAAAGAGTTTTGGAATATGAAATTGATTTTTATTTTGTAATATTAGGCAAATTTTGAATATAATATGCATGTTAGCTATGTATCATGATATAAATATGTATAAAAATAGTACTAATGTATATAATTCTACCACAACTATGATTATGAATCATATAACTATGTGTTTTAGTCAAGTAAGGTAATTGTGCAAGTGTGAAGAATGTGCTTCCAAAGCATGCCCCAACTATATATGGATAAGTCTTAAAACTAATATAAGTACCAATCTAGAGGACATGTTATTAAAATATGCCCCCAGTATAAACTAGAGATTTTGAATACTAAATAGGTGTGGAGGACATGCTTCCAAAGTATGCCTCCAATAAATCTAAGAATTTTGAATGTGTGGAAGACATGTCCCTATGCCATGTCCCCACTAAATAGAAAAACCAATATAAGTACCACATATTGAATAAGTGTAGATAACATGATTCCAAATCATGCCCTCCCTATAATCTAAAAATTATGAATGTGTTGAGAACATGTCTTTATGACATGACCCAAATAATATGTGCCCCCTATTTTATAATATAAGTAGATAGAGATACACCTATATTTAGATTAAATGGGTATATATAAATGAAATGGTATAAGGGTGATAATTATATATATTAGGCTAATTACATTTTAAACTCAGATATAAACATACACTAAATTTATTATGCTGAGATAGACTAAATATAGAAAATGAAACTATGCTAGCTATACAAATGACAAACAAGTGAAGTAATTATATTGTTATGATGTTAATGCATTTCTAAATCTAGAATAGGATGAAATAATATAATAAGTCTATTCTTGAACAATCATCAAATTCTAGATCTGATGCATCTAGCTCTCTAAACAACAACATCAACCTATGATAGTTGCATCAGTACTAATATCTAGGTTCAATGCTAGTTCTATATATGGAATATCTACTAAAACTGGATACTACCACCTAAATGATTCTAGGTTCTACTTCACCTTCATTCTGGTAAATTAAGATATGGGTCATGTATACATGTTTCTTGTGAAATGGAAAAATCCTATCTTTTTATCTTGAATGTGACCTTTAAAAAAATGATTTAGTGGTAACCTAGTGTCAAGTTAACCCCAATGACCCCAATGTCGAAAGATGCTACATATATACCTAATACTTTGAAGAGGGCCTCAAACTAATTTATGTATCCCCTATGTGTTGGTTTATGTGTGAATCATACAATATATGCAAAGAAAGTAGAATAATGACCTAGCTTATAACTTGGAAAGTTAGTCTCTTGGTATGCTCCTTCAGTACTTCAAACTCATATATGTGTTTTACCTATGATTGGTATAGAAATATGGAGGCTTTGATCAATTGAATGCTTGATAGAGTGCTTTTGATAAGCTACCTTATTCTCTTTGGTATTTTCTAGGTGAGGAATGTATGAGTGTTGATATTTTATTTATATCAATCTCTTTTGAGTAATAACTTACATTAAATATCTTAGGTCAACCATTAGGATATGTTTCATTTGAAAATTGGATGACATTAGTACACTAGACACTTGTATTAGGATAATATAATAATATTGATGCTAAAGTTGATTTTGGACATTAGTGTCAATGAATCAGGAGAATATGTATAGGTTCATAACTTACAGATATGAAATATAAGTACATTTTAATCATTATAAGAAAGATATAAGACCTAGGTCATTAATATAAGATTTATTAGAATAAGAGATATGAGTTAAAATGTATAAAGATAAAGTAGATGTGAGACTTACAAAAGTGGGAAAAAGTAGATAATTGATAGGAATAACCAAGTTCTAAGTCATCCAAGTGTACAATACTAAGGTGATATATAATAAAAAAATATCATCTACAATTAGTACCCGTCATGGATTAGTTGATGAGTTTACATATTGTGGTTGATGAGTTCCCATAGGGAGGTTGATGTTCTCATACATGAATAAAACCATTGCAAGATACAATGTAAAATTGTATGTGTAATCTCCAATGTAGCACATGTGTTTGTCAAGTTCATGTGTAAGCTTCATAATGACACACTATACTTATTCAGTGAGGTTCATTTTCCTATTCTTGCACTAATAGGAGGGAGTGTTGGATATTTCATATCTTAATGTTTCATATATTTATGTTAATTATATGTGTGTGAGTTTTACATGAGTTAAAACTACTCACTAGAATAAAATATAGTTGAGTGAAGATAGGATTTAGAGAGTGTTTATAGTTATTGAGTGAAGTGATAAGACTAAACTCCAAAAATGTAAGATTTAACTAACCTATAAAATGTAAAATATATTATTAAATAAATTAATATAGCATTTTATCATGTAAATATATACCAAAAATTTAGACCTATGTGTTCAAGGATAAGGAATTTGAAGTTTGAATTTGTACACACATTTGAGAATCAAATATTTCACATGCAAAGAGGTATTATCTAGGTTCATCGCATTGTATCGTCATAGAGAGATAAAACTTCATAGGATAATAATGTCAGCCTTGATCTCTTGTATATAATGAATTCACCCCTTCCTAATGGTCAAAGAGAGATAAATATACCCAAGACAATAATTTAGTCTCTAGTCACTACTATGAACATTTATATCTAGACATAATGTTTATGATATTTCACATACAAAGACATAATTCTAGATCTAGATGAATCAGTTGTATACTTTCAATCCTTTCCCATTGTCAGAAGTCAATAATAGTCAATCAATTAAATAAGTAAGCTAAGTATATTATCCTTCATTTTAGTTTCAATAAACATTAATTATAATTATCAAGTTAATTCTAATATTATACATTTATATTTAAGATTGATTACCATACATTCTAATATGAATTAGTTATTCTAGTTTATTGTTTTTTGATTCACATTAATATAAAAATAGGGTAAAAATATTGGTTTACTTATCCTAACTATGTATAGGACCTATTCTCATCCTTTTAATATAATTCATATTACATTATTTACCTCTCCTACTATAATTTTCCTTGAGTTTTTGTGTGTGTGTGTGTGTGTGTGTGTGTGTTATTTATTTTTTTATAAAAAGATGGTAAAAACATTATTAATCCAAGAGAGTAGTAAAAAACATAAAAGCAACAAAATGCCCAAACGAGCCAAGAAACAAAAAACTATAGATCAGGAAGTGGTCATGCAACATCTCACATCCTTTGTGACCAAATCCACCAAATCCTAAGAAAGATCCCCAAGTAAAATGTCCCAATCATCCACCAGCTAGGTCCCATTCTTCTTAGAAGCCCATTTGGCCAACCCATCAGCCACATTATTCCACTCCTGTTGGATATGAGAGAAGGTGATAGAATCAAATAAATATCCAAGACTAGTGATTTTCTTAGTCACCACTGCTAGCTGCCAACTAACATCCTCAAACTACCTTCTATTTATCAAGTCTATCACCACCTTAGAATATGACTCATTGATAATCTTATTCCAACCAAATTCATATGCCTTCTTCAAAGATAAAATAATATCCAAGGCCTCCATAAGATTATTATAGTGTAGCCCCTTATATTTTGAGAAGAAAAACACAACCACCCCATAACTATCTCTACCCACCCCACCAATGCTAACGTCCCTAAGGTTGCCCCTTGCAGACCCATTAGTATTGATTTTCAAGACTCTAATGGGAGGGGGTAGTTAATTCCCTTTCATAGAAAACTTCCTTTTGGAACACCTGATTCACCCAATCTTGGGCCTTTCAAGACCCCCAACAATAATCCCTAGATTATGAATTATTCAAATATCCTTAGGATCCACTAGAGCTAATAGATCACATTTAGCATCAAGGTCTCCTACAAAACCCCAAAAATGCAAGACCACACTTAACCCACCAGCAACTTCTTATCTAGAAAGACCCTATGGTTGCACTCCAACTAGATGTGCCATATAATCAGACTAGGGCCAATTGGCCAAGCTATGTGAAAAAATGAAGTCCTCACTAGAATGGGTTTCTACCAAAACTCCTCCAGAGAAGAAGGGTGCCTGAACTACAAACTCTAGGCTCCCCACCAAAAATGCCAAATAGTCTGAGCAAAAGGGCACTGGAAGAAAAGATGTGAAATTGTCTCAACATCTTTTCGACATAAGAAGCATAATGAAGGGCCTTAGAATCCATGCTTATAGATGTTATCCTAACTCAAACACCTACCATAAACCACCAACCAAGAAAATAAATTGCATTTTGGTTAAGAGAATTTATTCCAAATATTTTTCCACCAAGGAACCTCAGCACTACCCCAAGCTTGTCTATCCAAAACATGATACCCTGAGGCAATATTGAACTTCCCTTTTAGATCTAGACCCTAAGCCATCACATCCCGCTCTAGGAGATAACAACAAAATATATCAACCAAAATGGAGGACAACTCCCTCCTATCCTCCAAAGATCCACCCATGGGGCAATCCTGTATATCCTTCCATTGGTAGACAATACTCTATCCCAACTCCTGAGGGGCTTTGAAATCCATCACTCTACTCCATCCAGCCTAAACAAAAAAATTACATAAGTCCCCCAAGTGAGGGTGTGAAGAGAGGATAGGTGGGAATCCATCCCAAGAGTCATGCCAAAAAAGAGCATCAGAGCCTCTATTACAAATCCAAAATAGGCCTTGTTTAACCAGTGCAGCCCCCCTCTTGAGAGTATCCCAAATCATAGAACCTCTCCCCAAAAGGCTAAAATGAGGCACCTCAGTGCCTTCCACCTCTCTAAGGTACTTGAAGGTAAGGACTTCAGACCAATACTAATGCTGATATGAACACCATCTCCAATATCGCTTAGCAGCCAAAGATTGACCATTCCAATCTATCCTATGCAAACCCAGACCACCATCCTACTTTGGCTGGCAAACAACTTCCCACTTAATTAAGCTCCACTTCTTTGAAAGGATATTACTCAACCAAAGAAACTACTGATAAAGGCCCTCAAAATCTTTGATGAAACTTAAGGGGGCCATCAACACAAAGCACTTATATATAGGAAGGGCCTAAACCATGGACTTCAATAGAGTAACTCTTCTAGCCATAGATAATCATTTGTAGGTCTAGTGACAAACCAACCTATAAAATTCATCCATCACATCCTACCAACAACACCAGTAAAGTGGGCACACATCTAGAGGGATGCCAATGTATATAAAGGTGATTTTCCCTACCGAAAACCTTAAGATCTTGGCAATACACTACTAAATAATCCTAGGGGTATTAAAGAAATAAATATAAGACTTACATTCATTAATGATTTAACCTAAGGTAGCTAGGCAACAATCTAAAATCTAACACAAAGTAACTACTTCAGCCACCTTAGTGACACCCATCAAAGCTGTATTATCCACAAACTATAGATGTGTTTGGAGAGGAAGAGAATTGCTCCATTTCCAACCCTAAAAGAGCCCATCTATAACATGAGACTTAATGAATCTCCCTAAGCCTTTAGCCATCAAGATGAACAAATATGGGGGTAAGGGGTCCCCTTGTCAAAGGCCTCTAAAAGCAACAAAAAGATCTGAAGACTCCCCATTTATGAGGATAGAAAATGAGGAATTCCTCACATAGCTCATGACCCAATCAATCCACTCATAACTGAACCTGAAGGTGCTAAGAATTTTGATCAAAAATCCCTAGTTAACTCTATCATAAGCTTTAGCCATATCCACTTTATAAACATACCCTTTTTCTTAGAATATGTCATAGAGTAAATAGTCTCAAATGTAATAACTACTCTATCCAAAACCTATCTACTTGAAACAAAGCCCCCTTGTTCCTCTGAGATCAACTTATCCAGACATGGATTTAAATGTTTAGCAATTAGCTTTGTAATGATTTTATACACCACATTGCACAAAGCAATTAGTTGAAAAAGATCTAGTAAATCAACACCCTCGCATTTTGGGATAAGAGCAAGAAACATGGCATTCATGGCTTGCAACATTTGATTATTCCTAAAAGACTCTTGCATGACCTCCAAAAGATCAAGGCTGATGACTTCTAAAAATTCTTGAAAGAACTCGGCTAGGAAACCATCAAGACCAAGAGCCTTCCCTTTTTTCAACTGAAACACCACATCCTCCAACTCCCTTAAAGAAATAGGATTAAGAAGAGAATCATTCATATCTGTAGTCACTAGAAAGGGAATACAAGCCATGATAGAGGAATCCTCCTCACTAGTAGGTGGGGTATCTTCAGAAAAGAGAGCAAAGAAAAAATTAATCACCTCACTAGAGATCCCTGAAGAGGAAGAAAGAACAAAACCCTCAAGAGAGTGGAGAGAAGAGATAAAGTTACCTTGTCTTAGAGCCTTCACTTATTTATGGAAGAATGAGGTATTCCTGTCACCTTCCTGAAGCCAATCAACATGGGCCTTCTATTTCTAAAAAAATTCCTCATGAAGCTCCCATTACTTGAGGTCTTTCACCACACTAACCTCAAGCCTACTTAGATTCACATCTAGACCTTGGTCCCAAATATGCCTAGTAATAAAATCCAAGCACTCTTGGGTAACCCTTTTTCACTGACACACATTGCAAAACTGAGACTTTTTCTAATGTTTCAATTTATACTTCACATATTGAATCCTCTTTACAAATGAGTACAGGGCTATACCAAAAGTAGGTCATCTTGTAGTCCACTAGCTAGAAACCAAGTGAAGAAGACTCTCCTCCCTGAGCCACATAAGCTAGAATCTAAAATTTTGTTTCTTAGGATGAGCAACCAAATAGGCAAAGAATTTAATTAACCAATGGTCTGATCCTTACCAATATAAAATTTTATAAATTGACAGCCACGTGTCACCCACCCAAAAATAGGACACAAGAAACATGTCTAAACATTCAGAGATGGCATCATCTCCAAGCCTCCTATTATTCCAAGTAAACATGCCATTTAAAGGTTTGATATCCACAAGTTGAAGCTAAGCCAAATTATCCCTTAGAAGATCAAAAGAGGGGTCCAAATGAGTCACACCCCCCCTTTTCTCCTTGAGGGAGGCAATGGCATTAAAGTCACCTACCATAATCCAGGGGAGAAAAGGATCCAATGATCTCAAAAAATTGATATGTGACCACAAGAGAGTCTTTCCAGGGACATCCATCAGAGCATAAATGTTAGAAAGAAGAAATTTTCCATCATCTCCAAAATAATTACAACCAGAGAGATGGAAAATCTACTAGAGATCCACCAAATATGAGAAATCCATCAAGGATCTAAGAGGCAAGAAAAACCCCCTGAGCTACCTTGTGTACCCACACACTGGCAACACCCTCTATTCGAAATCTTAGAAACACACTGCATCATACCATCCATAGATAACTTTATCTCTTAGAGGAAAACCACATCTAGAGAATGAACACTAACCAAGTCTTGAATAGCCTTTTGTCTAGGGATGCTATTCATACCCATTACATTCCAAGATAACACAATCATCATGAAGGGTGAGAGAAATGAGTATCTAATGTCTTCACTGACCCAGATTTCACTAATGTCTCTCTAGTGATCTTAACTTTCTCCAAATCCTTCTTCCTCCTCATCTTTTGGGGCTCATCAGGAGCACCTTTTTTCAAAGTTTTTTGTTGTAGATCTAGAATAGAATAAGAAGAGAGGGCTTTTTTCTTACGAGGGTCTTCCAAAACTGGTCCACTAGCTAAAATCACTCTTTCATCTGAAGAGGCCATGGGGGTTTCCACAAAACCACGAGAATCCCTATATCCAGCATCATGGGGAGAAGCAACTAAATCCATCACCACCCTAGAATCCACCACAAGATCAAGGAGCAATATAGTGACAAGAAAATACTTAGAATTATGATCAACTAAAGGAGAGGCTTCAACATGTATGTCAAAAGAAACCCCCTCCTCATGGACTAATTCATTCAAAGCCTCAAACTTGTTAAAATTCTCCTCCTCTTGATGATATTGAAGAGCCCTCTTTTGACCTCAATTCTTTTTTGTACCTTAACTGGCATAAAACCATCTTTATCTAGTACCACTCCCCACATGGGTGCTTTACCCTTTTCTACCCTTGGATTAGTTAGAGCCTTCACATTATCTAAACCATGAGCACCTGAGGCACGAGGGCATCTCCTTAGAAGATGGCCATACTCATAGCATAGCTAACACCTAAAAGGTAAAGTCTCATAGTCTACCTATTAAGTCCAGGAGCTAGACCCAATAGTCAGATCAATATAATCTAGTAGAGGCTAGCTTAGGTCAATCTCCACATAGACTTGGGCATAGGAAAAAAATTTCTTCTTTAGAGTTTACTGAGATGGGTAAATAGGCTTCCCTAGTAATAATGTAATTGATTATAGAATATCCTATCTCCAACATTCTAATGGTAGTCAAGGAAAATGAACCCACACCAACACCTTCAAGGGTAGCTCCTCTATTGAATTAAACCTTGCATGCCAAGTCTTCATGAAAAGGCCAACCTAATTATAAAAGTAGTGCCCTCCCTCAAAAACCTTGTTATGATCAGAGATACATGACAAAACCACCAGAAAGAAGTTATTCACAGTGAGCAAGATTTCAAAATCACCTTTTGGATTCCATGACTTGTGAATCTAGGGTTCTAGAAAAGGAATCAAAACCCTCAATCCCATAAATTTGAAGATTAAAGCATGTTTGCTATAATACTCCAAGTCCTTGAATGTCACCTCTATTTGAATTACCAGCTTCAGATGAACCTGAGTTCTTTCCAAGCATCTATTTATCTTATGAAATTTCAAAGCACCAGTGATAAAAACTCTAACATTTAGTGGGGATAAATGAGGAAACCCGTCACCAACCCTAGACATAGAAACATCCCTAGATGTCTCACCCAAAAGCATAGACCCCACTATTAGAAAACCCCTCAAACCCTTGTGCCCCACACTAGCCCCAAAAAAATGCACACATAGGAAAAAAAAACATGAAAGCTAAAAAACCCCACCCCTTTCTAAAAATGGTCCCAAAAGGCCCAATCTACAAATAAAAGCATGTGTAGTAGAGAACAAACACCTATAGACCGTGACCTGCTATAGGTCACAGGACTGCACAGGGCTCCTGCACACATGCTCCATTCACCTTGTATATTTTATCTATTATCTCCTTGAGTATATTATTTTAGCCCAATAAAATATTTTTATGCACTTAGAATAAAGTACATCTCAAGGTAATCATTCACTATATTTTCATATTTTGATCCATAGTACATTAGATCCTAAGATAGTGGTATATCCCATAATTTTATGGATTTTTTTATCCCAATATTCCATTATATAATGGCAAATTTGATGTTGAACAAAATATGAGATCCTTTAATGTAGAAAAATTAGATTATGTAACCAAAAAATGTTTATTGACCAAGTTATTTATAAGAATTATCAAAGACTATGCTAAGATATGGTTTTAAGAAATTCTAACTCTATTAATTAGTGATTTAATTAATCTATCCAATATGTTTATAGCACATATATCTATTAAAATTGATTGGAATATCTCTTATGAAAAAAAATCCAAACTCAAGCTAGGATATAATGATCTAATTAAAGAATATGTATTTAGATACAAGACCATGCTATCTAAGATGACCAATCCTATGATATACAATGAGTTACAAGATATATTTTATCAAATATTTATTTCACCACTTCATTAGTCCATATTATTCAATAAATTAAAATCTTCTGATGAGTTATGCCATATAATGAGAGATCATGAAGTCAAAATCCTTGCACTCAAAAAGCTTAAGTGCACTACTACCACTCCTTCAAATTCCAAGTTTCAAAGATAACCAAATTATGGGAAAATTAAATGAGAACAAGAATGAATCCAATTTTATAGTTAATTCAATACTAATACATCTAAATAGGTTACACTTACATGTTCCATAAATAAAGTATTTTTTACACTTACCTAAACCTCCTCATAAATTAATACAAAATTTAATTGAGTATAACCTTTTATCTCTCCATCTACTACTAGTGGTCAATACAGGAAAAATATTCCTAGTGGACATGATCAGAATGACTATTATGATTAGCACTAATGTATTGGAAATTATACAGACAAATGATTCAATTTAAGGCATAATATACAATTTATTATCCTTGAAAACACCATTATATTGAGCACACCCATAAAAGACTTTTGGACACAATAAAATGGAAATTATAAGTTGAAAATATTTAATGACCCATTACCAAAACATGAGGAAAATGGATCTAAGGATACTTTTTAAGTACATTATACATACCTTATGTAACCTCCTACTAAGACATATATACATCAAATAGATGGGAATATTGGAAAACTTATGATTATATTACCACAATAACCTGTGATTACATTTTATGATATATATATATATATATACATATACATATTCTATGATTACTCAAATTTACATGAATTATTTATATGAGATCACATAAATGAACACGGTATACACATTGTTATGGTTGATAATGGACCAAGAAGAAATATTTGAATTTTGATACTTTTCCATACCATTAGACACATAAAATGATATAAAATATTATAAAAGAGTAGTAAATGTCTTTAATGGAAATATAAATGACAAATTCAAAAGAATTTTTCTACCTCATTAGGTAGGAATCGCCATAGCGGCTACTTTATTCTTGGTTTTACTGAGAAATAGGGTGTTTGACATGTTGTTTAGATGCCCTTAAATTCAAAAACTTTGAGCAGTAACATGTATAGTGATTCATTATGTCAAGTACAATAGGGTAGTTAAAGTTTCAATCATTTGACATGATTATCCTCTTTAGCCAGTGGTATCTCCTCCTCCACCCCCACCACCACTATAAAATGTTATTAATCCTATTCAATATCATTATTAATATGTGGTTGTTATCTTTATCCAAGACCATTATTTGTAGGTGATTATTTCACCAATACAGGATGTATCTATACATTCAGTTCAAAGGAAAGTAGTTGATTATCTTAGGCAGATAGTTTCACAACCTTTATCACATTAGAGAGTTATTCAGGATTCCTAGATGAATTTATATACTATAACACCTAACAGATTAGTCCCAATAATATTTCAACATTTAAAAAAAATAACATTATCACATATGGATTATCCTAATATATATTTTACCCAATAGATTCCTTAACCTTTTAGTGTTTCCCATCATACATAAGATTCTCTGAGTAGTGAAGATGATGGTTACATTGTGACACCTAAATCAGTTTCATATTATGATACACATACACATGTTAATTTTCATGTGACAAATGTAACAATTTTACCAAATTATATAGGGAGCCCACATTATTATCCTATTGATGAGATAATTTTTTATTAACTTTTCACATATTCAAATAAATTCAAAAACACACAAAACATAAAATTTGGAAAAATAAGAAAAAATACTAAAAAATAAAAATAAGTTACTAATCATGATATGAGTTTATAGATTACATTATTTATCACATTTTTGGTATATGTCATTTTTTCCCCTATATACACATAAATTTCACAAGGTATATGAGTGTGATGAAAGACATACATATTATACAAGGATATGTAGATGTTAGATCTTTCCTATTCATAGGGGCTATGGCAATGCTAATGGAATCCAATTCTATAGGTTACATTATCACATGTTATATATTTTTTGAAAATATTTAATATATTGAGATACATAAATTTTTTACACATTTGTGGCTATCTACTAATTTTATACATAGTGCTACATTGGATATGCTACTTTAATATGAATTAATATTGACATATATGGATAGTGTTGACTAATTTTCACTTGGTCTATGATTCATAAATACTATTACTTTGCAATGATAAGATATTTGTTTTTATATTGTGTTTTGAATTTTGTCCTTGTTTATGGCCCTTTATCATTATTTTTTTGAAATTTTATTCCTTATTTGTGGCTATTTAGCTTTATTGTTTGTAGATTTTGCCACCCCTTATTTTTGGTTCATTATATTTAATTTTTAATGAGGTATTTATGTCCATTTTATGCTTCCCCTTGGCATTATGTGTTGAATTTAATAATATCCTTTGACATTCCATGTGGATATTATTGAGCTTGGGTGATATATATGTTTGCGGGTGTCATGATACATATCATGTCCCTCCCATTTATGTGTTAATCCATTATTGATGCCATTAACTTGTTTAATGTGTAGTATTATTCAATGATTGTCAACACTTTGTGCTTATTTAATACATATATATTGGTATGCCACTTATATTCCCTTTCATTTGATATGTTACATACATGATTTGATTTTATATACATTGATATGATGACACACTCTACACATGTTCACATGACTTGAAATGATATCATATTTATACATGAAATGATATAGTTCACTTCCATATTGAGATGGGTACTTATAGGACATGTCTCTAATCTCAAAAATGAGGCATATTAGTGGAGTTTTTTCAAAGATACTAAAGCTTTCATGAGCATATTTGAATATAACATACATATTTCAATGTTCAAATGTGATTAGTATTTCATATAAGGATAGTTATTTGAAAATTTCAAATATATTTTGGAGGCATATATAGGTAAAATGTACTCCATGAGTGATATATTTCATATTGATACATATTTAGGTACATTTAGGGGCATTCATATGTCATATTTAATCGAGTTTATAGGACATTTTTAGTTGGGCATGATGTTGGTTTGTGTCTTTAAATTATTTTAAATCTTAATTAGGCATGATTCTAGTTCATTCACATTAGGATACTTTACATTTAACACTGATTTAGTGGGCATGATGTTGGTTCATGCAAATTTACACATTTTTACCTTTGTAGTTATTTATAAATTAATTTATAGTGTGTTACAACCTTTAATCTATAATCCTATCTATAGCATTTGATATATGTTTGAATAATGTGATTGAGGGTTTATGTCACTTAGTCTCTTGGATGTTACTCTACAAGACAATTATATGCATACTTATTTGCATATTTAGGTTATAAGGTTAGTTAAATGTGTAATGGGGTAATTTATCTTCCAATAGATGGCCTCACCTTGGTTAAATTTTTAAGTTTTGATTTATCACCCTCAATTTTTCCATGTTCTCCAAGTGTTTAACTATGTAGAAATAATTATCTAATGGTTCAACAAGGAAACATAATATCAAAATAGTTATATGGAAATAAATTTTACTCACATATAGGTGTAATAATTCTTTTATATTTCAAATTTCATGTTTTGAGTATACCTTATATTTTTAATTTCATTCTATAGATGTTGTCTACTACATTTTCATTACACATTTTTCTTAGAATAACTTGCACATTTGGAGCTTTCTCCCAAAGGAAAACTATTTTGTATACTCTCATGTATATATTTATAATTTCACTCTAATTTTTTAATTAAATTTTAAACTATAATAAAATGGGCATATTTGTAAATATTAAAATATCATATCAGACACTTAGGAATGCTAATCTTGTCATACACTTATTCTATATGATTTTTGAATATTCAAATAGTTCTTATTAATTATTCCCACACACCCACATGTTATTTATGAGCATAATATATCATAAATTTCTATCATTCACCTCTAGTATCCTCTCTATCTATGCTAAATCAGGGAAATATCCTACTTAGACATTTTCATATAAGTAAATTTTCATTCATATATCCCAGAGAATAACAGTCATATTCAAATAATTTCGTCAAATTTAGATAGTAATGCTAATATAACTATACTAAATTTGATGTTTCCATATTTTTATTAGAAATAAATATTTTTAAAAATTAAATCATTCCCATAGGTCAACAATCTCACCTAATGTGTTGATGGTTGGTGAATTACCTAATTTAGCACATATAAATAAAAATCAAGGTCAAGCATATTGATTATATATAACTTATTTATAAATAATATATACACTACTACACACTAATCAAATATTCCAAATCTATCCCAAATTAAAAATTAGTCACTCATAAAAGTCATCAACAAAGTATAAAACACATAAAAATAGTCAAGGAATAAACATTATCAAGATCAAATCCATATTTATAGGTGAATTCATATATTAAAAGAACACATTTTCATAATAACACTAAAGGGATAAACTACATGTGGCTTGAATTACCTCTTAATTGTATTATATATGTAGGAAATGGTCAACCATGAAGGGGGTGATTTGGGTTAGCATAAAATATCACATAGAGATGTATCAGCTAGGCACATTACAATGTATGGTATTTTTACCATTGAAATTCAAAAAATCATATGATAGTAATGTTATCCCTAGTCACATTCATGTAAATAAATTTCCATTACCTGATATTATCGAGTATACACATAGAGAGATATAGTTCCATATCTATGAAAATTACATCCTTGCTTATAATCATTTCATATTGTAAGAAATCAATCAAAATAAACTAGTCAAATGGTGAAGCTAAGTGTCTTATCATTTTTTATACTTGACAAAAATATAAAATACAATTATCAAGTTAATTATAGTATTATACATTCATATTTATGATTTATTTCCATACATTATGATCTAAAATAATTATTTCAATCAATTTTATTGTGGTTCACATTAATTGAAATATAGGGTAAACACATCTTAGTAAAATAGTATACTTTATGTAACACTATGTTAGAAAATTAACTAGTGAGGTATGTGTAAGTAAATATATGTAGCTCAACATGGTAAAAATTCATATATATATATATATATATATATTATATATATATATATATATATATATATATATATATATATATATATATATATATATATATATATATATATATATTATGTGATAATGTAACATGTCGAAGTAGATTCCCCTAGTATTGAAATGGCCCCTAGGTATAAGAAAGATCCAACATCTATATATAAACATATCATCAGTATGTTGTGCATGAAAATCATATGACTTATTAAATTCATATGTGTATGAAATTAATTTTTTTTAACCAAACATTTGATAATTAAAATATGTAATTGATGTAATCTAGTAATTCATAACATCCACAAGTCTTGATTTTTTTCTGAATATTTGATTGATTGATTGATTTTATATTTTTAAATTTATTTAAATATGTGAAAAGGTTATATCTAATTATCCCATCGATGTGATAGTAATTGGGGGTGCATTTATCATATGGTCTAAGGGTTACCATTTGTAGGTGAAAAGTAATTGGTGTAGATGTATCTAAATATAGAAATAAATAAGGTGTTGTAATGTAACCATTATCATTACTACTCTTAGAATCTTATGTATTATGGGAAACTCTTGAAAGCCTAAAAATATTAGGAGTATTTTGTATAATATTAGAATTCATATGTTTTTGTGTTCACTATGGATCACACTAAACAATTTGTGGGGATAACTTGGTAGTGTTATAGTAGATAAAGGCCTTTAGGAATCTTAAATATTTCTTTGATGTGACAAATTTTGTCAAACTAGTTACTTAGGAGAATAATTTTATATCATCTAAACTAATTGTATATATAAATCTTGGATGGGTGTAATACTACATATAAATAATGGTCATTAATAGGGAACAACTACCTTTATATAAGTAGATTGAATACAAGTAATAACCAACTCAAGCAATGGTTAGGAAGAGATACCAATAAATAAATAAGGTATTCATATAAAATGACTAAAATTTTAAATATTATGTTATGATATATATAATTTATATATAAATGCATTATATATGGAACTGCTTGAAGATTGTGAATCAAAGGGAATCCCAAAAACATGTTGAAGACCCTATTACTTAGTATACTTAAGAATAAATTAATTGTTATGGTGGGGCCTACCTAAAGAGGTAGAATAATAAATTTGAGGGTATCATGTATATGTATATTAAAACCTTTACCTAATATTTTTGTATGTGTGTGCACATGCATGAATGTGTTCATAAGTGTTGTGGTGAAAACATTTTCACTTGAACCATTATAAACCATAACTTATATATATGGTTTTCATTGATGTGAGATCATATGAATAATGTATGGAAATATGAGTTAACATGAGAAAACTTCTTATCATAAAATGTAATTATAGGTCATTTTGAGAATATTATTTTAACTTTGTCAATAATTCCATCTATTAAATTATTATTTGTCTCATTAGGAGGATGCAATTGATATGTATGATGTACTTCAAAAGTATCCTTAGTTTTTGTTTCCTCATGCTTTGGAAATGGGTTATTAAATATTATAAACTTATAGTTACCATTTATTATGGCCTATAATCCTATATTGGTGCTCTCCATCTAATAATGTTGACATAGATAAGTTATATCTTGTGCCTTAACTTGAAGCACATGTTTATAAAATGTCTAGTACATCAATTATAATTTAAATATACATTTTGATCATCTCCACTAGGTAAAGGTTTGCTTGTATGATCCACTATTTTTAGAGAGTGATAAAATGTTTCACTTAATTAAAATTTGTATAAATTTATGATGAGGTTGGGGTAAGAGTGAAAAATTACTCTTTTGTGGATCAGGTAAGATAAACCTATTTGTAGGTTTTGGTACTACATTTACTGTAAGCTTGGTTTCATTTTTTTTCTCATTTCATTTCCCCTTGTAATCTCACTTGTTTTACACTTAGAATTCAATGTAGTACTAGTATTTATATACTTAAGATTATTGAGTGTATGGATTTTCAATTCAATAGCTCTCATTGTATTGGCATAACTCATCAAAATATTTAAATTTATTGAATAATATGTAATTGAACAATGGTATAAGTGAAAGTATCTTGAATATATCTTGTAACTCATTATTTTCCATAATATTAGTCATCTTATCTAGAATGGTCTTGTATCAAAGTAAACATTCATTGATTGTCTCATTAAACCCTTGCTTGGGTTTATAAGTTTGTTCATAAAAGATCTTATCATTAATGTTGATGGAGAAATGTAATATAAACTAATAATTTAATTGAAGGAATGCACTAACTAGATAAGGAGGAAGGTCATAAAACCATATACAATCATAGTTTTTATGACTCTTTAGAAATAAACTTCAAGCCTGAGTTGTACATTATTTTAATTATAACACCTTATCTTGTAGAGATACAACAACTTACTTAATGGAATGTGTAGTAGGTGAGGTAGATGACGTAGTAAGCATAGTTATCAGAGGGTAGGAATATGTCCCCTATGTATAAATAGGCATGAAAACTTTATTAAGGATTTTTACTCCCATACAACTTGGGTGGACATCACATGTGTAACTAGAGGTGTAGATGTATACTATTATAAGTAGTAGTGGTTTTAACACTGGTGGTTGTATTGGTAGAAAAAGTAAAGGGTTCCTATACCTCAAATTTGGAAATCTTCAATTGGTGATTGGAATTTAACTCTATGATTAGATTTAATAATCTATCCATGCCATGAATTTTTTAATTGACATAATTTTAATAATGAGATAAGGCTTGAACTTACTTAGGATCTATCCCATTAAGGTCATTAAGAGTAATTTTGTCTTGGTAATAGTGATTGTCTTGATGCCATGTTAAATATTAGGCATGTATTTTTATCATCTATTTTCACATATTCATTGATAATTGTAGTATCAAATGAAGATGAAGAAGAAGACATAGCCATGGTGTTTTCATTAGCTTAGATGAATTAAGAGAAATCTAATTATGTTAAATTTTCAAACCATTTATTATATAATTTATTCTTAGAGTAATAATTTAAATAACATTATTAGGTGGCATATGATAGAAACATGTAAGTATAAATAATTCTAGGCTAAAGGATGAATTTTGTTTAATATAAAATAATCACAAATCAGATTTGAAAATTAGGCTTGAAATTAAAATTGAAGGCAAAAAATATAAAATCACTAGAATTAAGAACAAAACCCTAAGTAAAATATAGGGTTTGTAAATGATTAATTAATATATGGGTTCACCAATATTTCTACCCAAATTTTAGATTAGTTTGAATACCAATAGGATAAAATTATAGAATCATTTTAGATTATAATGTATGGAAATCAAGAATAAATATGAATTTAAAGTACTAGAATTCACTCGATAATTGGATATTTTTTAATGGAAAGTGTAATAAAGGATAATATACATAAGTGGTTTATTGGATGAATTTTACTGAATACTTATAGTGGAAGTGGGCTTGAATAGGGATTATGTTTTATTTGGATATAAAAATGTGTCTCTATGCTTGCAGGGTCACTAATTTAAGGATTGTTAACCAAATTTGAATTTTAGTCAAATTGGGTCAACCCCTACATATTAAAATATTTCACAAGTTCTCATATGTCTAATAGGGTCTCATGTGTGTCTAAATACTTTTCCTATCCTTGCTACAACCTTGGTCTAAGTCCATCTTCCTTGTATTAGTCTAGTCAACAAAAGTCAACTCTAGTTAAACAAGTTCAAAGGTCCAAATTATCTTTAAAATGTCATAATATGTTCATTTATATGTTTTAAGGTGTTTCTAGGTCATAAACTGGTCCTTTACCATGTCTCCTATGAAAGATAGTCCTTTTGATCACATTTTTAGCTCATTTAATGACTTTTACAGCTTGTCAAGGAAGCAAATTTGTCACCATGGAATATTTCAACCTGGAAGAGGTTATGATATGTTAAGAGGTAGTTATAGTTAGTTCAAGAAGTAATTTCATGCAAAAAGAGGGAGTAATCCCTTCAAAATAAGCCCTTAATGGCACTTGTATGGACATGGTAAGTCCACCTTCAGATAAAAACGTGGGAATGTGCCTCTTCATCTCCCTAAGACCTTTACCATGCCTCATGTCTAGATTTTTCATTAAATAACTCAATTTTTGCTTCCTTTTCTTCTTTCTTGACTTTGAAAGCCAAGAATGGTCAATTTGGAATGCTTGGTGTAAGCCATACATGTAGATTTGTGAGGAATGATCTTAGGGATTGAAAGGAATCCAAGTTAGATTCAAATCCATGTAGGAAATATTAGTTTAATGTATCCTCCTTTATGAACCATCACTAATAAATTAGGAAGTTTTTTATGTACTCACATCCATGAGGGTCTCCTTTTGAGTTAGTTTCTAAATATTTTGTTTTAGTTTGATGGTTTGGTTATTTTCAAGTGTTTCTCAAACCTGTCTAAGACCTCTCCATAGTATTTTAATTATCTATGGGATATTGGAAGTCTAAAGAATTGAAGAAATCTCTTCTAGACATGTCTCAGCTAGGTAGCCATCAAAGTGCATTATAAACATCTACACAAGAGAATGTCACATTGAAAAAGAGTTTGAGAACTAGTTGAAAGATCCATATGGTGATAGATGCCCATTTATAAGATTGATCATGAGGTCAAAACATACATTTCCTCTACCCCATGATCATTACCTAAATTTAGTTTGCCATCAAATAATGTAGTTCCAAGTGCTTGGGAGGTGAAATCATGTTGAAAAAGTGTATTTGTATTTGTTTCAGACCTTTGAGGTATGAGGATCAACATTTGGAGGCATCGAAATGAACCTATAATTCATTGATGAGAAAAGCAACATATTTCCCATGTAACAAATCCATATGCTTGTATGTTGAGAATCACCACCTATAGGTGGTACTACAGAGTTTGGAGACCCTTGTGTGAAGGATTCAAGTCTTAAGGAAGCATAGTATTCATTTCAAACATGTATTTTGATTATTTTAAACACATTTGTACTATCAAGGAAATTAAATAATGAATATCTATCTTGAAGGAATCAAAGCCTAAATTATGAGACCTTGTTCCTAAAAGGTGTAATAGAGATCTTAAGGTTTTTTGGAGATAACCTATAACATGTTAGATAAGGTATTGAAGCATACAATTGAATGATTTTTTTTATTATAACATGGAAAAGGCTTGTGAAAAAAATGGACTCAAAATAATCAATGGAAGTCAGTCATCTAAAGGTCCAAAGGTGCCCATGAAAGCACTGAATTCATTTAGTGTTCTCTATAGGTCTGAGATCAAAAATTGACCTTTTTTCATTAAATTTGTCAATTAGGCCTATTTTCCATATATGAATGACTATAAATGGTTTAAGTGGTATATATGGAATAAAAACCATAAGATAAGATGGTATTTTGTGTTTTTGACTTCCCATACTTATTTCCTATTCATACATAGGGCAAATTGCTCATTTATAGCCTGACAAACTAGTGAGTGAGTTTGAAGATGGTAAAGCTCAATTGGGTAAGCCTAAGGATGAGATAGGGGGTTTTAAACCAATTATAGTGGATATAAAAGGATTATATACACCCTTATCAAGGAATTCCAAACTTATATATCTCATTAAGGCCCTAACACCATTTACAACCTTGTATATGGAAATACAGGTAGTGAGTTAAGAGCAAGGTTTTCTTGGTATTAAAAGAGACTATGTTGGTGGAGTTTGTATTAGAAAAAGTGGATAGTTACTTTAGGGGAATATTTATAGGTTTTAAAACACTATTTTAATCTTTATTTATGTCAATCAACCTACAAGGGTAAGCTAAAGTCAGGTGTCTCAGTCAAAATAATGGGTCACCTATTTATGAGCTAATGTGCATGAAAAGGACCTAGTAAAGAATGAAATCATTGTAAAAAATTGTAAAAGACCATATAAACTTAAATAAGGTTCCAAAATATGTTTTAAATTATAATTTAAAACATCATAACCTATATGCAAGGGTGAACATAGGTCTATCAAGCAGCATATAGCTAGGGTTTTGTGAACCCAGTCTTGGGAATGGAGCATAGAGGTGGTTTGAGATGTTAGGGTGTTGAAGAGATAATTTGGAGGAATTATATGTTATAATATAAACATATATAGGTACTTTACATGAACATATTGGTAATTAAAGGGCCTCAAAACAAGCAAGACATAGTCAATACTCATACCCTACAAACAATCATATACCTAAAAGTCTACCTAGGAATTGGAGAAAGTTAGAGGTCTAAAACGTGGATCCAAGGGATAAAAATTGGTATAGATAACCATTATGAGTTTTATAATCCCATTAAAATCTTGTATTATTTGAAAAAAAAAAGGTAAATATGCTTCTATTCTATCTCAGAGGTAGGGTACTTTTTAGGTGGACAAACCTTGCAAATCTTGAGAAATAGGCAAGTATATGAACCAGAAGTTGAAGGAGCCTTGAAAGAAAACTTTTATAGTTGGTACACACATAATTTTTTTTTTAAACCAATATATAAGGATTTAAATCAAATAGGGTGATCTAAGAAACAAGATTTGCAAGCAAGGTATCTAGGTAAAGTGCAAGCCTAACCTCAAATGAGAGATAACTTTCAAATTTAGCCTTAGTGAAGCATTATAATTATTTGGATAATATTAATGGAGGTAAATATGATGTTTTTTTATCTATTTTATAAGTGTGAAATGTCAAAAAAGAGGTTAAAACCACCAATTTTTAGGTAGACACACTGAATAAGGTCTAAGTCTATTTTAAAAGGGGGTATTTTCATTTATAGCTCTTAATGAGATATTATGATTATTGTAACATGTTTTTGGGATGTGTTTGGAAGTGATTAATCCTTTATTATGTAGGGGAAGTCTCCAAAAAGCCATTTTTATCTTGAAGTGCACTCAAACCTCACATAATGTATGGAAAAGGACATGAATGGAAACTTAAGACGCTTGTATCTCTCATGATGCTTTGCAAAGCAAGATGAGGTGATTGGATATGTTAGAGAGGTTTCCTAAGATGATCTTAGAAATATTTGGAAAGGTTTTGGATGTCAAACTTTCATAAACAAATTTTAAGACCATAAATGACAAAAAAAAACCCTCAAAAACCCTCTCTCAGATATGATGGATGAAATAAGACAAATGGATTATCTAGAGGGGGTGTAAAGGAAACAAACATGGATCTATAGAGTACTCTCCAATCTCTTATTCCATGAAATTGAGAGGTACTACATCTATATGGATGAGGTACAACAAAGCTTGTTTTGATTATTTAATGTTTTTTTTAAGCATGGAGAACTTTCAAGAGATGTAATCACCTTTATAAGAGATTTTAGGACTTTTTATAAGTCCTCATTCCCATATATTGAGTTATATAATCTAACAAATATTCCTACCATCCTCGTCATCTCATCCAGTCATAGTAAAGAAGTAGTGAGCACTTAGTGAAAATGGTGAAAATCCAATTGGGAAGATTTTTAAGGCTTGATTCATGAACCTAATGACTTGGAAACTCTTGATAGGTGTCATACCTCCTTTTACATGGATAAAATTGTAGAATTAGAAAGGTTTTTGATGTCAAGTGTGAGAGGTGAATGAGGAGTTATTTATGACTATCATGAATGATTACTTATGGTCAAAGGAATATGAATGATTGAGTACCAATCCAATGTATGTGAGGGATTATTTGTAACCTCTCCCTCTCAGATGAATCTTCAAACTTGGCCTTACTCAATGATGAGGTAGTATAATGAGGTAAAATCATGAAAAAAAATTCTTATGCAAGCACAAGAGAATCCATGCCACATTTGGAGAGGTTAAATGAGTTGAGGGACATTTTTACTTACTTTCCTTTCAATTACTATATCATGCCATATTCCATTGATGTTGTAACTCTTTATTTCTTGACAAGTGTCTTAGTGACTCTTAAGATTCACTTTCTCTCTCTCCTTTCCAAATTGCTATAAATTTTGGCATTTTTAGCTATTATATCCATCTCTCCACCAGGGTATAGTGAAGCCTTGCCAAATTCTTGCCTTAAATTAATGAAAGAATTTTGTTTTACCTCATTCAAGTTTTCACTAAGAGTATTTTATGGTTGTTGGTCTTATGAAAATGTATTTTGATTACCTTCACATGTTACTCTTCCTAGTGCCTTGTGTGGATTGAAATCTCTCTTTTGAAATTCAAAAAGAAGTGTCTAATGTGGATTGTAGGTATAGTGAGTAGCTCATTTATTTTTTCTATAAGACGTATTGTCTAAGTCCTCCTATCCTAAGATATCTTCAAGACCCCATGCTTGAAATATTGATGTAGAAGATGAGTTTTTGATTGAATAAAGTGTATGTGTGGGATTCTCTTTGGTTTCAAGTTCATTATAAGTGGTGTGAGTAGAACATCTATTTTGTATATCACCTCCCTTTGATTAGATTTTTTTTAGTTATCCTTCTCCCTTTTCACCCCCCAAAAGTTCATAGTAGGTTTGATCGATAGTGGTACATCAAGGAAGCTAGCCCTAATCTAGAGATCCACCTCAAATTTGGGTCATGCACAACCCTGAAGTGGTTCCATTATGCCACTTGAATGAGGAGAGACTTTTCATCTCCTCAAATGGTGTAAGTTCAAGTGAAAATAGTTTTTTTCATGCCTAGTGGGATTGAATAGTCCATTCCTTAAGGTGTTTTGGTGTTCTCCTTAAGATACTAGCCTTTAGAGGTAATTTCACTAAGCACCAATGGTGACTCAAATTATAAATCTACTGGTCAAGTAGTCTAGGTACTCTATTTAAGGTTGTTTTCTTGTTCTATGTTTTTCTCATGAATGATTCATGGATTGTTTTGATGTTGACTTTGTCTTAGCACAATTTGATGAGACATATCCATATTTTCCCATTCCATCTCAATATGAATAGGTCCTTAATCAATCTTGTCATGATCCCTATCAATCTTATGTTGCCTATAATGAACCTTGTCAAGCTTGTGCTTCACCTAGTGCACATATTTCCTCTCCAAGTTAGTCCATTACAAGTTTTAAGAAGACTCTCATTAGCTACAAAGACTATATGTTATATCTTGATACTACAAATGGTTGTGTTCAAGTCATCCCTATTTATTATATCAAGAGTGTGAGGGATGGTTTAGATTTAATCAAGAGATAATGGATTCCCATTAAGAGATATAATTGGTAAGGCCTTACAAGTGAAATACTTGATGTTTATGGTTTAATTTTTGACCTAGAAGAGAGGTTGAATGCTCATAAACTAGCTCAATCTTGGTAGCTCAAATACACCCCACAATAGCCTTAAAGTGTGTCAACCATGCCTTTTCAAAATACTAATCCAATCATGCTTCAAAATGCCATTTGTCCTTCATGCATTCTCTAAAGTTTTCCTTCATGGAGGTTCATCCAAGAGAATAGTCAAAGGAAGAGGGATACCGATGTTGGAGAAGATTTTGAAACAAGAAGGTTGATGTTGGAGGCTTATCTTGACAAGGCTATTGAGTTGGCAAACCAACATGTAAAGAAATCCATCATGGTAGCAAAAAATGAGGTCTCTAAGTGTGACATTCCTTCATTTGCACTTCATCCTCATGAAGAATATTCTATTTCTAGTTTCACAAGATGGAAGGAAGTAGTGGAAGATTTTGGAAAGAAAGATAAAGGATGTCTAAGTTAAAAACTTGGAATTGAAGAGAAGACTAAACCTACTCAACTCCCTCCTACCTCTCCTCAAGAAGCCTTGTACCTTTCATCCCAAATTTATTTTACTCCCTTTATTAATGAAGATCCTAATTCCCCTCAAGAAAATTTATTTAAAGAGAGCCTTATGAAACAAATTAAGGAATTGTAACTCAAAAAGGAGAATCTCTCATATATCCTAGAGAAGTTTGAAGTCAATGAAACCATTAAACCCATCCTTTCACCTCCTTTAATTGACTCATTATGCCCTTCTTCTACCACCTTTTATCCCAAAGGTCCCATAGCATGTGGATCTAATGTGGATTAGATAAATGAAGAGATTATATTATAGTGGTGAGGAACACATTACCCATTGGAAGCCTTCTTTGGCTGAAGTTCTTAGTTTTGAGATGCCTAGCATTGGTATCACTAAAAGGAATAATGAGATGGAAATTTTAGATTGGGTTGAAGATGAAGAAGAGTTGACTTATTATTAGTAAACATCATATTGTGATGATGAATAAGAATACCTTTATTGTGTTGAAGAGGAAACCTTGGAAGAGTTTCTTTTAGAACCCAAAGAAAGAGAGAGAAAAGAGGTTGAAACAAGGGAGATAGAAGCTGAAGTCCTTCAAGAGATTTCAAGTGCTAAAGTGGAAGTGTTCTATTATTTTTAGTCTCCTATATATTATGAATATGGAGGTGTTGGAGATGAGAAAGAGGATGTTTCCAATGACTTACTTGTGTCTTCTAAGATTGAAGAAACAAAACATGAAAAGGTAAATCTACCATTGCATCAAGAAGAAGACATGGGGCATACCTATATGAAGATGTTTAAGGAATATGAGGATTATGAGAAGATAAAACTATTAAGAAAATAAACCCAAGATTTTTAGGAGAAAGTAGATGTTGAAGGGCATTACCATCAAGAAACTCCAAACTATGTGGATAAATCTATAATGACTATGAAGATTTTTGAGATGACTTGAAGATTAGATATAGAACCATATGTGAAGTTGTTCCTACAAAATTCAAGGAGAAGTTTGAAAAAGAAACACTCCTAGAATACCATGATACAACATTTTTTGAAGGATTTGAAGAGGTTTTAACAAATGAGAAGATCAATGAGGTATTTCAAGAAGACATAGACTCTCAACAAGCTATCCCATGCATAGATATGCAAGTCTGCCATGGCAAGATAAAGGGATAGTAGTATGAACCATGTTTCTAAGATAAAGAAGAATTCATCTACTTTGGAGAATTTTTAAATACTATTCCATCATAATACATTACAACCCAAGGATCAAAAGAGAAGAATGAGTCATCTAGTACTACATCCAAAAGCAAGCATGTTTGGCATCCTCATTCATCTAGTGAGGAAGGAGATTCAAGGTACTTTCATTTTACTCCAAGAAGGGAGGTATTTTTGGTAAGATGTACATAATTATTTTTATTATTATTGTGTCTTATTTTACGTAAGTGCTTAGTAACACAAGTGTGCCTTTGCTTTGTGTGTTTTCTTCATATTATTGTGTGTTTTCTTTCATTCATGTGGTTTGAGGTCAATAAACTATCTTATTATTCAATTCAAGGTCTGATCCTACTATTTTAGAGTACATATAACTCCCTTTTCCCAATGGATGGGATAAGGATACTTATCTATAACATAGGCAAGCATGTTACCCCTAATAATTACCAAAAGTGCTATCTAAATTTTACTTTTAGTCAAATTGCATCAACCCCTACATGTTAAAACTTTTCAAAATTTTGCATATATCTAATAGGGTCTCATGTGTGTCTAAATATCTTACCTATCCTTGTGTTAGCCTTAGTATAAGTCCATCTTCCTTTTACTAGTCTAGTCAACCAAAGTCAAATCTTATCAAACATGGTAAAAGGTTTAAACTATCTTTAAAATGTCTTAATATGGTCATTTATATGTTTTAAGGTGTTCATAGGTCATAAATTGGTCCTTTACCATGTCTCATGTGCAAAATAGGCCTTTTGATCACATTTTTAGCTCATTTAATGACTTGTACAAATTTTCAAGCAAGAAAATTTGTCACCAAGGAATACTTCAATGTGGAAGAGTTCAAGATATGTTAGGAGGTAGTCATATTTAGTTTAATAAGTCATTTCATGTAGAAAGAGGTAGTTTTCCCTTAAAAATAGACCCTTAATGGCACTTGTATGGACATGGGAAGTCCACATTAACTAAAAATGTGAGAATGTGCCTCTACATCTCCATAATACCTTTACCATTCCTAGTGTGTAGAGTTTTCATCAAATAAATTCATTTTTGCTTCCTTTTCATCTTTCTTGACTTTGTAAGCCAAGAAGGTCAATTTGGAATTCTTGGTGTAATAAGTATAGGTGGATTTGGGAGGAATAATATAGGTGGTGAAAGGACTTTGAGTCAGCTTCAAATCCATGTAGGAAGTTTCAATTTAATGGCTCCTCCTTTATGAATCATCACTAAGAAGTCAGGTATATTTTTATGCACTCACATCCATGAGGTGTCTCCTTTGGAGTTAGTTTATATTTTTTGTTTGTTTTATAGTTTGGTTATTTTCAAGTGTTTCTCAAATACATCTAAGACCTCTCCATAGTTTTTTCATTATCTTTGGGATTTTGGAAGTCTCATTAACTCAAGGAATCTCTTCTAGACTTGTCTCAGCTAGGCATCCATCAAAGTGCATTGCAAACATCATTACAAGAGAATATCATGTTGATAAAGAGTTTGAGAACTAGTTTCAAGATCCATATTGTGATAGATTCCCATATATACTATTTCTCATGATGTTAAAACATACATTCTCTCTACCCCATGATCATTACCTAAGCTTAGTCTGACATCAAATAATGTAGTTCTATGTTCTTGGGAGGTGAATTCATGTTGAGAAAGTGTATATATAGTTGTTTTAAACATTTGAGTTATGAGGATCAACATTTGGAGGCATGGAAATGAACCTAAAATTCATTGATGAACAAAGTAACACATTTCCCAAGTAACACATCCATCTACCTATATGTTGATAATCACTACCTATAGGTGGTACTACAGAGTTTAGAGACCCTTATGTGAAGGATTAAAGTCTTAAATAATAATAATAATAATAATAATAATAATAATAATAATAATAATAATAATAATAATAATAATAATAATAATAATAATAATAATATTGGTTTCAAACATGTATCTTGATATTTTAAAACTCATTTAGACTATCAAGGAAACCAAATAATGAATATTTGTCTTGAAGGAATAAAAGACTAAATTCTAAGACCTTGCTCCTAAAAGGTGCAAATAGAGATCCTAAGGTTTTTTGAAGATAACCTATAACATGTTAGACAAGGTATTGGAGCATAAAATTGACTAATTCATGTTTTACTTAACATGGAAAAGGCTTGTGAGAAAAATGGACTCAAAAGGATAAATGGAAGGTAGTCATCTAAAGGTCTAAAGGTGCCCATGAAAGCATTGAATTCATTTATTATTCTCTACATGTCTGAGATCAAAAAATGACCTTTCTTCATAAAAGTTGTCAATTAGGCCTATTTTCCATATATGAATGACTATAAATGGTTCAAGTTGTATATATGGACTAAAAACCATAAGATAAGATGTTACTTTATGTTTTTGACTTCCCATACTCATACCATGTTCGTACACAAGGCAAATTACTCATCTATAGCCAGGTAGACCATTGAGTCAGTTTGAATATGGTAGATATCAATTAGGTAAGCATAAGGATGAGATAGGGGGTTTGAAACTAATTATATTGGATATAAAAGGATTATATACACCCTTATTAAGGCATTCCAAACTTATATATCTCATTAATTCCCTAACACTATCTACAACCCTATATATGGAAATATAGGCAGCGAGTTAAGAGTAAGGTTTTCTTGATACTAAAAGAGATTGTGTTGGTTGAGTTTGGATTATAAAAAGTGGAGAGTGACTTCAGGGGAATATTCATAGGTTTTGAAACACTATTTTAATCTTTCTTTATGACAAGCAACCTATAAGGGCCAACTAAAGTGTGGTGTCTCATTCAAAATAGTGGGTGACCTATTTGTGAGTAATGTGCATGAAAATGACCTAATAAAGCATGAAATGGTTGTAAACAAGTGTAAAACACCATATATAATTAAATAAGGTTACCAAAAATGTTTTTAAGTCTTATTTCAAACATCATAACCTACAGGAAGGGGTGAGTAGGGGTTTGTCAAGTAGCCACAATCAAGATTTTGTGAACCCAATCTTGGAAATGGAGCATAGAGGTGGTTTAAGATGTCATGGTGTTAAAGAGAGAATTTTTAGGAATTTTATTTGATAATAGAAACATATATATGTAATTTTTGTGATCATATTTTCAAGGCAAGGGTCCCCAAACAAGAAAGACAAAGTCAACACTCATACCCTATAGATAATCCTGTACCTAAAAGTCTACCTAGGAAATGGAGAAATTTAGAGGTATAAAACATGGATAAAAGGGATAAAAATATGTATATATCACCATTTATATTTGGATAATCCCCTCAAACACTAATATTAGTTGAACAAATAGGGTAATATGCCTCTATTTTATCTTAGAGGCAGGGCTCTTTTTAGGTGCACAAACCTTGCAAATATTAAGAAATAGGAAATAACATAAACCAAAAGTTTAAGGAGACTTGAAAGAATATTTTTATTGTTTGGAAAAACATAGAGTAACATGTTAAACCAAACTATAATGCCTAAAGGAAAATATGGTGATCTAAGCAATAAGAGTTGCATGCAAGGTGCAAGTTTAGCCTTAAAAGAGAAACCACTTTCAGCTTTAGCCTTAGTGAAGCATTATAATTATTTGTATTATTTAAATTTAGGTAAATATTATGTATTTTATCTATCTAAAGTGTGTGAAAGTTCAATAAATAGGTTTGAATCACCAAGTTGTAGGCATACACACTAAATAAGGTCTAGGCCTATTTCAAAAGGGTGTTTTTTCATTTCTAGATCTTAATGAGATATTATGATGATTGTAACATTTTTTTGGGATGTTTTTAGAGTATTTTAATCCTTTATTATGTAGGGGAAGTATCCAAGAAGCCATTTTTGGATTGAAGTGCACTCAACCCTCACATAATGCATGGAAAAGGACACAGATGGCAACTTAAGATGCTTGTATCTTTCATGACACTTTACATGGAAAGCTAAGGTGATTGGATATGTTAGAGAGAGTTCATAGGATGATATAAAAAAGATTTAGAAAGTGGTTGGATGTAAAAATTTTATGAACAAATGTGAAGACCATAAATGACAAGAAACCCTCACAAAACCCTCTCTCAAACCTGATTTAGGAAATAAGGCAAGTGGAGTATCTAGAATGGGTATAAAGGTCATGAAACCAACTTGAATCTATATAAGACTCTTGAAGATCCTTTTCCATGCAGTTGATATGTACTACATCTATATGGAATAGGTATAACAAAGATTATTTTGAAAATTTTATGTATTTTTAAAGCATGGAGAACTTTCAAGAGATGAAACCACCTTTGGGAGAGAGATTAGGACTTTTCCCAAGTCCTCATAACCATATACTGAGTTATCTAATCTCCCAAGTGTGCCTACCATCTTCCTCATCTCAGCCAGTCATAGTAAATAAGCAGTGAACACTTAGTGAAAATGGTGAAACTCTAATTAGGATGACTTTTAAGGCTTGATTCATGAACCTGATGACTTGGACACTCTTAATAGGTATCATCCCTTATTGTGCATTGATTATATTATATAATTGGAAATGTTTTGAGTGCCAAGTGTGAGAGGTGTATGAGAAGTTGTTATTTTTTATTATCATGAATGATTGTACATGGTTAGAAGAATATGAATGATTGAGGACCAATCCAATGCATGTGAGTTCTTATTGGTAACCACTCCCTCTCAGATAAATCTTTATACTTGACCCTATTCAGTGATGAGGTAGTCTAATGAGGGCAAATCATGAAAATAGTTTCTTATGCAAGCACAAAAGAATCTATGCCACATTTAGAGAAGTTAAATGAGTTAAGGGACATTTATTCTTAATTTTATTTCAAGATCTTTATCATTTTATATTCCATTGTTTTTGTAACTCCTTATTTGTTGAAAAAGTGTCTTAGTGACTCTCGAGCTTCACTTTCTCTCTCTCTCTCTCTCATTATTACTATAAATTCTAGCCTTTTTGGCTGTTGTATCCATCTCTCCACTTGGGTATGGTAAAGCCCTACCAAATTTTTGCTTGAATTAATGAAATAATTCTATTTTACCTCATTCAATATTTCACAAAGTGTATGTTATGGTTGTTAGTCTTGTTCAAATGTCTTTTGATTACCTTCACATGTTACACTTCTTAGTGCCTTGTGTGGATTGAAATCTCTCTTTTACAGGTCAATAATAAGTGTCTAATGTGCATTGTAGGTATAGTGAGTAGCTCATTTATTAATTTTTCTATAAGACCTATTATCTAATTCCTCCTAGCGTAAGCTCTCTTTAAGACACCATGCTTGAAACATTGATGTAGAAGAGAAGTGTTTAATTGAATGAAGTGTATGTGTGGGATTCTCTTTGGTTTCAAGTGCATTATAAGTGGTGTGAGTAGAACATTTATTTGGTGTATCATCTCCCCTAGATTATATTTGTTTTAAGTTATCATTATCCCTTTTCACCCTTCAAAAGTTAGTAGTAGGTTTGATCTATAGTGGTACATCAAGGGAGCTAACCCTAATCTAGAGATCCACCTCAAATTTGGGTCATGCACAGCCCTGAGGTGGTTCGATTGTTCCACTTGAATGAGGAGAGACTTTTAATCTCCTCAAAGGGTGCAAGTTCAAGAGACAACAAGGCCTATATAGAAACATTGATAGTAGTGACTAGATATGATGTTATTATCCTAGGTAGATTTAGATATCTAAATATACATTGTGATGTGCACATTTTAATCATATCTACATGTGAAATCTTAATAAAATTGTGGATTTAAATCCATTAAAAACATTCCTCTCCTTATAACCCTTGGTTTACTTATGAAGTATTAAAATATATAAAAAGTGAAGAGGTTCATTCTTAATAAGTTAACACTAATCACCCCCTTGATAATTGAATTCTACCTATGTATACAATCTTTTTAAGAGGCAAGTCAAGCCACATGTATTTCTTACCCTTAGTTGTGATTTTGTAATCATTTTCTTTCATTATATGAAAGTACCTAGAAGTTTGGCTTTGATCATAACTTTTTGGCTCTTGACTTCACTCGGTGTGCTTCAAATTTGGATGATGACTAATCCTAGTGATTGATTTTAAATTTGGGAAGAATATGGAATATTTTATTAATTTTAAGTAGTGTAAAAATGTTTTATAGATAAGTTCCAGTTGATTACTATAATTGACCTTGATTTTTATTTATATTTTCTCAATTAGGTAATTTATTACACCACTAAAACACTAGGTGAATGGGTTGACATGTGGGAATTATTTTATATTTAAAAATAGTTATTTTTGGAAGTATGGTAACATCCATCTTGGGATAGTTTCATCATTGTTACTATTTTAATCTATCTCTAGGAGATAGGGATTAAAATGTGGTGTTTTATATAGTCTATAATTAGGATATTTAATCCATTTACCAAAGACTACAAGGTTCATATAGGTTACTTATATAAACTTGGGATATATAGTTTTCATAAGTACCATTTAGGTATTTAGGAATAAATAATAATAGTTGTTTGGAGACACACAAGTAATTTAGGATAAATATAGGTTTTGATTAAAATTTATAATTGTTAAATAACTAAATATAGCATCTATAGATATTAAACATAGAGAATTTGAGTGTCCTTAAAATCATAATGAAGGAAATTGAAGAAATAATTCCAATGTTCCCACCATTTAATAAAATGAAGAAAGTTTTATGTATTTTCATAACATAAATGAACTATAAACTCAATAAATCTCGTGATGAATAGAGTCTTTCTGAAACCTATGAAAGAGAATAATAGTATTATGCACAAAAATATTTTTTTCAATTTTTTTTTTAAGTCTCGAGGTAAAATAATCAAATTTATTTTAGATAGTGGTAGCATAGATAATATAGTTTCATGGGAAATGATAGTTATACTTGGATGATATTAAATTTGAAACCATAAAAAGTATCATGGTTGTTGAAGACACATTAAGTATTGGTGAATGAACAATGTCGGGCATATTTCCATATTAGAATGTATAAATATGAGGTATTATGTGATATAATTCATTTGGATGTTAATTTTATTTATCTTAGAAGGCCTTTTGAGTTTGATCATAATGTGTAACATTATGGCCATTTGAATTAATATACATTATAAAAATATGGACTAACACACACTTTAAGTCATTTTGAGAATAATTATGAAGAAATAGATAAGATTCCAAAAGTATTTATGATTTTAAAAAAGGAGTTCCTAAAATAGTTGAAAGAATAGAGTGCATGTTATGTAGTAGTTTCTAGGGAAAAACTATTGAACCTAGGCATAACAATATAATAAATACTTATAATCACTTAGAAGTAGTATTTGGATGCTAAGAGTTTCACTTGAGTTAGCATATTCCTATCTTATCCCTAAACCTATCCTAGAGCCAAAGGCACACTTTTCCAATCATTTTGAAGACCAAAAACCTTTACAGTCACCCAAAAATGAGTCCTAAAACTATCTTCTTAGATCCTAACCTAGTTTTTATAGTATTCTACCTAGTGGACATTAGTGCCACATTTAGGACACTATAACCACGTGGAGATAGTGTCCCCAATTGGGTGTTACTATACTGATCCCTAACTCTCCCAAACATATACATTTTCAAATGTGTGCCCCTCTTAAGGTTAGACTAAGCATATTTTATTAACGACATAATCTACAAATATCTATAAACAAAAGTTTATTTGACTCTTATTCACTAGATGGAAACTAGATGCAAAAAACACATTCAAACCAAAGACAAGTTGAACAAAATTAAGGTATTTGATCCCTATTTTATCCTAATTATGCATACTACCATCTACATCAACCTTAAGCCCAATTTTTAAATATTTCAAAGCTCAATCACATTCAAAGCATCCAATTCCATTCTCATTCTAGCATTCACTTACACTTTCATCAAGTGCTAGGTGGGAGAACTACATAGGGCTTGATCAGTCTATGAAGAATCGCTATGTAGGCAAATCTCTTCAGAGCAGGGTGTTAAGGATGTCTATCATATCCCTCTAATGAACACATACTTATTGATCATGCCATAATTTCAAGAAGGATTAGGGTTTATACACTAAATTAGGTTTTTCAAGCATAACATAGAGTTTTAGGTTTCATGCATATAGGAATAGGACCTAAAACATAGGTGTAAATACTCTTAGAAATATGAATAGTCTTGCAAAGGGGACACTACTGCTATATTGAGGAAACTACAACAACATGGAACTATTGTCTATATGGGGTAATATTATTTAGTGATAAAATAGATTCCAAACTCTTGTTGACAACACTCATAATTATCCAAAACTTAGTTTTTAGAGCCTATATCATCTGTGATAGTCACTTTTTACATAAGTCTATATTTATGCCTATTTATTACTATTTTTATAAATTCAATGAAGCCCAAATTCATAACAAATTAGTAATACATAATTGTAATTTATTTAACTAATTTATACATCTCATCCCTTTAATCTAAATATAGAATTTACATAGTAAAACCTTAAAAGGTTAAACCATTTCATGAACTTGACTTACTTCAAATATTGCTTCAAACCATAGATTACATTAATCCAAATTTTTGTGTAATAATTTAGGGATGCCTCCTAATTTTTTGATTTTTTAAGACAACCTAGCTAAATTAAATCAATTTCACATTAGGGGTTTAATTTCACATGATGACAAGGGTGACCTAGAGCATCACTTTAGATATTTTCATGTAGTATGCTTAGACTATGTGTCCAACAATTGGCTTCTTATGAAGTTATTTACATGCAGTTTCAAGGATTATGCCCTATAGTGGTTCTATGATTTTCCAAATCAATATATCATGACATTCAATAATTTATCCAACATGTTCTTAGCACACTTCTTGATCAACATCCATGATAAGATATCACACACATATGTGGCACATTTAAATTAAATTCAAATGAGACTATCACCAATTATGTCTTATGATACAAGATAATATTATCCAAATTGACTATCCCCATGGTAAATAGAGAGCTTCATAATATATTTAAACATAGTCTATTTCTAGCATTACATTAAGGCATCTTATGTAATAAGTTTACCACATGTTTTTATATATTTAGTCAAGGAAATAAAGGTTAAGATATTATCAGTGGGAAAACTCAAGTACACAACTAGATCAAAATCAACTATTAAGAGTTAAAATAAACTTCCATACAAGGTAAGGGTCATAGAGAACAAAATTTTTCAAAATGCCAAAATCAATGTAACTTTTTGAGCCATCTCCTAGATTGGTTATATCCACTCCTTAGTGAAGAGTCTTGACTAATATTATATAGTCACTAACATAGTTTGTACAATAACTATTGGCATGTAATGTCATATCTCTCTCTCCCATTAAAGAGGTTGATATGACATGACCTCTTCTAAAGAGTTGTGATTCAAATACATTCTATGAGTATCATAGAGTGCCAAGACACATGAAAAATAGATGCATTATCCTAAAGTAAAAGATAAAAGATCTCATTGAAGATAAGATTATCAATGTAGGAACACCCATAGAGGCATTGAAATAACAAAAAACAAAGGCTAAGGTACTAAATATATTTTCACACACTTTCCCAAAGAGTACAACAAATGAGGCAAGGTAACATCACGTGTTCACTATACATACTAGGTGCATCACCAATAGATTCCTATCATGTAGTTTCAAAGGATACACATCCACTACATAAAATTATTGGCATGTATTACACTATAGTGACATTTATACCAATTATCACATTTTCATTGTAGTATATTGTGGATGATGACACAGATTTACATGTACTCTTCATATGAGCATACATAGACCACTATCCTATTTATAGTGTTATGTTTGACAATGGGTCAACCATAAGTATGTGCACCATAACACTCTTACAACACTTGGGTTACATAGAGAAGGATACATTTCCCATAGATAAAATCATTAATGGTTTTAGTGACCATATTTAGAGCTCCATCAAGGATATTGTTTTTCTATTATAGGTTAGACCAACACACATATCCACCTGGTTCCTAGTAGTATTTAGTATAGGTGTATTCTATATATTATTAGCTAGGTCATGGTTACAATAGATCTAAGCCATCCCATCTATAATAAATTGATTCTTAAAGTATTTATATACTAATCAGGTGGTTAAGTCTAAGGGTGTCACATATGATTATCCTCTACCCATTCTAACACAATTTATAGATATAGTTCCAACATAGATACCATTTATAGTTCCAATACCATTATTAGATATTATGTGGTTATCAATTATAACATAGAGTACAAGTCATATGTATGCATCATAGTGTTCAACAAATTCAAACAATTAGGTTAGGTCTACTCTTATGATATCTACACATACAAATACTCTCATATGTAGATAATTAATAGAGAGACCCATTCATCAATGATGTGTGATAGACTCTAGTGGACCTTTCTCTACTCAGTTTATGCAAAGATTATTTTTATTGGGGTATAGTGGTTCTTAGTACAGGTCACCTACATCACCTATAATTTGTTATTCTACCAAATGGGTCCTTAAGACCTCTATAGTTCATAGCGCATCACAATCAGTGATAAAACATCATATCATCACTATACAAGTATCTTCATACTCATATTATACAACACATGCGATCATGGGCTCATAGTTACCCTTTCACATTGCACACCTGATCACAATTTTTGTATTCAATATAGGTCATGGTGATAGTGAGTCTCCCATGAGACTCATTGGATAATATGGATCCTACTCTTGTACATTATTCCTTCATTCTCTCATTCCTTGTAAATAGTTCATTTTCATTTTTTTGTACATATCTTATACTCAAAAAACACAAAAAAAAATATAACATGTCAAAATAAAAAATAAATTCAAGTATTTCAAAAACAAAAAATTATAGATTGTATGCATTATTATGTTTACATTTATACTACTTTCCATATATTGCATATTACTATTTATCCTAGTATAGTTAGTTTTACCATACACAAATGTTTCACTTGTTCTTATCGAGTGCTTGTAGATTACATATAAGAATTTGATCCACTATGTCAATCCAAACTTGATATCATCTACCTATTGGGGGTATGTACACTGATCTAAATTTATACATTTTATACATCTGCCCATTTAGAGGAATCTCATACATAGTTATTACTACCAATTTCTATCTTTACATACTATACATTCTAGTTTAAGCATTGATATATATTGATATTGATCATTGTTACTCATTTCTCAAAATTTTTGTTGATTATCACTAGTTACACTTAGTATATATGCATCCTATAATCTACATAATTTTTTACTACATAGTTGTACATTTTTTCATTTCTAGTTTTCCTATATTAGAATTGATTATGTTTCCTATGCTTCTTCCATCTTTTAGGGCGTTTGAGTATGCCATTATTCTTTGGCTCTATGCCAATTATCTATTTATATAAATTAGACATGTACCTATGTCTCTTATGTGTGCCTTATTACTTCCATATTTAGATATTTTAACATGTCCTTCTATGTGCATCTAGGCCACATTACTTGTTGCATATACATGTGACACTTGAAAATGTCTTTATATGTCTTAATTATTAGATTTAGTGACTTGTGCCCATGTCCCTTGTATTGTGGTCCCTTAGACTAATTTTACATGCCTCATGTGCTTGTATGTTTGCTTCCTCATATGATTATACACCATGAAACATGTTTTTTCATGTTCTCTCTCTCTCTCTCTCTCTCTCTCTCTCTCTCTCTCTCTCTCTCTCTCTCTCTCTCTCACTCACTCACTCTCTCTCTCACTCACTCACTCACTCACACTCACACACACACACACACACACACACACACACACACACACACACACACACACACACACACACACACACACACACACACACACACACACACACACACACACACACACACACACACACACACACACACACACCATTTTTTGATGCCATGAGGGACCTCATGTATCTATGATTCCTAGTAAGAGATGTGATGGACATCATGTTACATCCCCCTAGGTAGTTACTTAGATTTATTTATATATACATTGATTACATCTATATTGACACCCTTATGTAATTCTATATTATAACATATATCTTACATTACTTGATCATGGTTAGATACATTTACATTTTGATGATATGCTTGTAAATTGTACTGGAATATCATGCACATGATCTATCTAACACATTTTGTAGAGGTACTTATTTTGAGGATAGTTCATACATAAGTTTCATAACTACCTTGAAATGAGGGGGAATTCATAAGTTTTGGTCATAGAGATTAGGATTCTAATTTACCATTCATAGATAAATTTCATCACATAGGTTCAGTTTTAGAAATCAAACATATGGCAAACATAAGAAAAAAATAGAGATTCAAACAACAGTTTAGATCACCTAATTTTTAGACTAGGTAGACATTAGCACCCACATTAGGCTACTAGTGTCATAGGGTGCTACTATCTAATATAGGGTACTACTATCCAATATCCCCAACTTTAGGGTAATCTATATTATTCATACCAATACACTAGGTATAATACATATTTACATAGATATAATCATAAGTTTGATAGGTATGTTCATATTTTACTTTGAGATATTCATTATAGCTTAGATTCACACTAGTTGATTATATTTTGGGGCATCATGTGTAGAATGATAAATCCCACATTTATTTTAGATATATAGATTTAATTATTACATTTAATTTAGATTCAATATACTTAGATACCAGATTAGGGACATATGCACGGCATGTAGTTTCCATATACTCAACTACACATAGGTTGATTAGATGGAATGACAAACTTTAAGTCATTATCTATGTTGTATACACTTTAAATAATATTTCATCTTGTCACAAGATTCATGACTTTCTCCATCTATAGTGGATGGTGTTCTTGAGTGGTCCAACATTGACTAATATACATGATTGGCCATAGAGCTAACAGACACATATATATTTACTCAGTTAGATACCTTCATCACTTTTCATAGTTTAGTTAAAATTGTATATACTACACATGGGATATGAATGATGGATCTATGGACTAATTGAGTTCTTGATCCACCCACATAAGAGGGTTAGACACACTTATAGTCTTATCCAATTTATTCACAGATCAAGATTCACTAAGCAGGGGTGGGCAATTATGGAGTCACAATTTAATTGATTTATTCAGCCACCTATATGAGTATTAAACAAGCTATTAGCTAAGTCCAAGCTATTTAAATTATATGATCACTATGTACACTCACACACAAGTGTTTTCACTAGGTTCATACATTACTTTGTGTACCCAATGAGGTGTATTTGTTCCTTTCCTTTATTTATACTTAAATTTACTCAGTTACTTTATTTCAACATAGTCTTTTTCTTTTGATCATCTCTTAAAGACTAATTTTTTGCATGTTTCCTTGTAGGGCATTGCTTTGGATAATGTTTCATATATACAAACATTTATTCACATAATTAGACTTAGATATAAGGGATTCACTTCCTAGGTAAGTCTAGGTATGTTTATGTTTCCATTATACTAGTCATTTCACTGTGATACATTTTTATCATAAAAGGGGGAGGGTGCAAATTTAATCACCTAAAATTTATATTTGGATGTTAATAGTGTCACTTGAGTTACCCTATTCCTATCTTAGACCTAGACATATCCTAGATCCTTAGGTACACCTTTCCAATCATTTTACATACCACATAACTCTATAGTCAACCAAAACATAGTCCTAGAACTATCTCCTCAGATCCCAACCTAATTTTTCTAGTAATCTATTAGGCAAACATAAACACCACATTTGGGACACTATAGCCACAAGGCACTAGTGTCCCCAACTAGGCACTACTATCCTTAGCCATAACTCTCCTAAGTAGATAATTTTTCAACTATGTTCCCTTCCTAAGGTTAGCTTAAGAACATTTTCTTATCCATACAAGATAAATATATTTATAAATATAAGTTTATTTGACTCTTACACACTAGATGGAAAATAGATGCAAGAAACACATTACAACACAAGACAAATTTTTAAAAAGTTAAGGTATTTGATCCCTATTCTATCCTAATTCTGTATACTACCATCTATAATAGCCCTAATCCTAGTTTTCAAATATTTAAAATATCAATCACATTCAATGCATCTAAGTCGACTCTCATTCTAGCATTCACTTACACTTACATCAAGCACTAGAAGGGAGAACTGCATAAAGTTTGATCCCTATTTAGATTATTGGTATGTAGTCAAATATCTTCATAACAAGGTGTTGAGGATGTACAACCTATCTTGCCAATGAAGACATGATTATTGCTCATGCCATACTTTCAAGGAGGATTAGGGATTGCACATTATATCAAGTTTTCTAAGCACAACATAGAGATCCACATTTTGTGTGTAGAGGAATAGGACATAAAAACATATGTGTAGGTGCTCCCAAAAAATATGAATATTCCCACAAACGGGACACTACCACCACTTTTAGGACACTATAAAACAACATCAATCACTTTTCAAATAAGTCTATATTTATGCCTATCTATTACTATTTTTATAAAGTCAAAGAAGGTTAAATTCATAACAAGTCATTACTTAATTATGACAATTTATTTAATTGATTTAGACATATCATCCCTTTAATCTAAACATAGGATTTACATATTAAACCCTTAAAAGGTTAAACCAACACTTTTGCATGAAATAAAAGAGATAATAATGAAATTTGAGGATAATGTGTCTAATGATTCACTAAAGATTACCTCCAATGAGAAGAACAATTAATCAAATCGATTTGATTTTAGGTTATTATTTACTAAATAAAGTGACAAATAGGTTGACTCTAAATATAATTCAAATGTGTAAATACAAGTAAAATAGCTATTGGATAAATGATTACATTGATAAAGTTTGATCACATTTGAATTACCAACATTATTATTTCCTAAGAATAATGGAGAAATTGTACTAATTTTTAACCCGTTAACTAGATAACCATAAATTATAGTTTTTAATTTACATGTTTGTATAATTTAATGTATTTATTGAGTAGACTAATAGTATTCACAATTATTGACATAAAAAATATATATTAACATATTCACATAATATATGATAATGAATGGAAACAACATTAAATATACAAGACATATTATATGAGTGGTTGGTCATGTGATTTGGGTTAACTAATGCACCAAGTAAATTCATGAAATTGATTAATGAAGTGTTGAAGAAATTATTGGCTAAGTTTTTCATTGTGTATCTTAATGACATTTTATTTTTGGTAGAATCAAGGAATAACACTTGAGATTTTTGCACCAAGTTGTAGATAAGTTATGAGATGAGAAATTACTTGTAAATTTGAATAAATATAGTTTCATGAAAAAAGAGTTGGTATAATTAGTATTTTTGATTTCTCACTGAGGCTTGAAGATGAATATAAATGAGGAATGAGTTATACTATATTGTCTATCACTATAAAATACATTTAAAGTACATATTTTTCATGAACTATAGCATATTTACAAAATTTCATAAGGAATTATAGTGTGATGTGCACAACAATCACAAATGTGATGCAAAAATATAAAAATAATTTTGTGTGGATAGTGAAAATAACCATAATTTCTAAAGATGAATGGGTGTCTAAGTTTTTTTACTCTATGGAGAAAGTGAAACAAGTCATGGAAAGCTTTAGATGACTTGACCTCCATAAGGTATGGTCAGAACTCTATAGGTAGGTGATGTTGTACCTTAGTCTTGACTCCAAAATTTCATGCTCATAAATATTTTTAAGTAAATTTACAAGGTCAATCTTCCCTTTTATATATTACTCTCTCTTGAAGACTCTGTGGTGGTATTCAAAAGGAATAACAAGATTTTGTGGCACATCAATCTCTAATTTTTATGTTGTTTAAGTTTGCATTTTTAGATATGAATAAAGAGTTACACTTGACCCCAATTTCATGTTGATGGAAAATAAAGGGAATAAAAGGACTAAATGGGCATATGTGAAAGTTATAAATGCTAAAAATAAAAAGTCTTAGGTGGATAGGCTTATAAAAAAGTTAATCTTAGATGATTTCATAGAGCTAGAGGAGGAATTGCTGGGTCCTCAAATAAGGATGATCCTCTGATCATCCTATCTGATATGAGTATCTTAGAGGTTCCTAGTCTAGTTGTTTCTATTATGGTTGAGGTCTCCCTAGTGGATCATATTCTTTCTGAATCTAGTTCACTCCAAGGTAATTTGTCTAAGGATAGATTACACTCAATTAAATTGAGAATTAGTAATAAATCCATGCCAATATAAATGATAAATAAATATTAAAATAAATTTGATGGATCTTTTTTTTGATAACTAGTTTGGGGGATATGAAGGGTGAATTTATACTTTAGACACCCCTTCCCCCCAAAAAATGGAATGCCCAGTTGACCCATAATTGTTGGCTCTCCTTGGGGGTCAGATTCTCCTACATCTCACCTACTAAATCCTAAAATGAATACCTCCCATTATTTTTTCAAGGGATAAAAATATACTATAAAATATGGACTTGAGTCTAGGACCCAAGAAAAATATAGTAAATTTCCTTACAAGGTTCCTAAGGGCACTTTTGTCTATGCCCTACCTATTCTATTTTGATAGTTTTTTGGTTCCAACTTTTGTTTTTTATGCCATAATCCTTACATCTTATATTTTTCTTTCTATTTGGGTAGGAAATACCTCTATTTCTTCATATTGTATACTTTTAAATTCTTGAGGCTCCTAATGTACCCTGAGCTAGATTCCACACCAGTCAAAGGTGGGTTTATCTAATTCATAACATAATTTCCAATAATTGATTAAGAATAAAATAGAGTAATGATTGTTAACATTACCATATTTGGTGTGGAATAACCTTAAGTGGGGAGCTCATCTTGTGAAACACGGTCTTTTTTGGATCTGTAATAGTGGTACAAAGGCCCTCTTTTGGAGTGACTCCTAGGATGGGTCGCCCCCTATATTATCCTCCCACCCACATCTGCAGGCCCTTTATGACTCCTTCTTTGCTACTGGATGGAACATAGTGGATCATTATAAGGAGGCGTTCAACCTAGGCATGGCAGTTGGATATTGCTAGAAGAATTCTTTTGATTGGCTGTCGAAGGGCTCATTGGAGGATCAAATTGAGCTATCTTAGATTTTGGCCTCTAGAGGTTGCAGCTCTTTACAAGAACATGATGTTTTGGCCTAGGGAGGAGCCCCATCTAGGCAATATTTTGTGTCCTCTGGGTACCTTGCACTGATGAAGAAATTTTTTGGGGAAGTAGAGATCCTTTGGTGGAAAAAAGCTTGGAACTATTTTTCTTGGCCTAAATGTAACTTTTTCCTCTAGACTCTGGTTCACAACAGGTGTCTCACTTGGGACAAACTCTATAAATGAGGATTCTAGGGGCCATCCATATGTTTTTTATGTTGTAGTAATGAGGATATGGCTTCTCACCTCTTTTTTCAATGCCCCTTTGCTAGATAGATTTGGCACCTATGGTGGAATGTGTGGGAGCGCCCATGCTGCCATGCCTCCTCTCTCTCTAAATTTTGGGACCGACTGGGCCACCCACCTATTAAGGCTACATTTTTTAAGGTTGTTTGGCTCATTGGGCCATCCCTTATCCTATGGCACATGTGACTAGAGTGGAATAGAAGGATTTTCCAAAGCATGTCTCTTGAAATCAGACTCCTATGGGGAAAGATTACTGGCACTGTGCTTGAGACTCTTCAGGTAAAATGTGATCTCACTACTGCTCTAGACCTAAGAGATGTAGCTATATATTCGTGAGTTCTCCTTGCTTCCCCTAGTGGTGTGACCCTCTTTCCACTCATGTGCATGGAAAAGCACACTAGGTAGAACCCACAGCCTGTGACTCAGGCTAGGCATTAGACGCCCCTGCAGCTAGCATCCTCAAAGTGAACACCAATGGCTCATCCAGAGGAAATATTGGGGTAGGTGGTATTGGAGGCATTGGCTGAGATAGTTCAGGTGACATTAAGTTTGTGTTTTTGATATACAAAGGCTTCCACACCAATAATCTCATGGAAGCTCAGGCTATTTTGTTTGCTTTGCAATAGTGCTGCCAACAGGGTTGGCATAGAGTCATCTGTGAGACAAACTCACAGGTGTTGGTCACTCTTTTGAATAAGTAGAATTTTACTAATGCAGACTGGCAATTGTCTTTGGTTGCTCAACAAATTTTGTAGCTTTGTAATTCTTTGGAGTCTGTGTCATTTAAGCATATCCCCCAAGAATGGAATGGGGTAGCAGATTGTCTCACCAAATCTACTTTTGAGCAAGGACCATCTTGAAACATCAGTAATCATATGATGCTTCCTCTGAATCTTTCTCAGCACTTGGCTCAACTCGTTGACCAGGATAAAGCTATATAATTTTTTCCTATTTCTTTTTCCGTTATCAATAAATTTTTACCCCTTTAGTTAAAAATATTACCATATTTTAATAAATTATTTATATTATATTGTGATGTGAGTGGTATATAAATAGGCATCATATTAAGTAAAAAGTTAAGACCTATCACATATTTTAAAGAAGATTTAAATGATGCAAAGTTCAAGCATTCTATACATGATCAAGAGTTATGTGCAATTATACAAGAATTGAGAAAGTGGATGCATTAATTTCCTTAAGAACTATTATTATATACAAAAAATCAAGTATTAATATTCATTAATAGTAAAAAAATGAATTAGAGACATGTTATGGTTAAATTCCTACATAGCTATTCATTTGTTTTTTGGAGAATAAGAGTGCAAAATCAAACAAAGTGGCTGATGAGTTAAGATGAAAAGTTAGTTTATTAAATTAATTGAATTTATAATTCATAGTATTTTATATTATGTATGAAAGATATGAAAATGGTGAATATTTTTAGGAATCGTGGAAAGTATGTGTATATCTAATGACTAAAAATAAAACACCATGGTTATATTATTTTTTTCAAGATGGATTATTTGTTCCAAGTATAGTTGTGTATACTAATAGGTTGAATAAATAAAAATTTATTAAATGAAAATTATAGTGGAGGTTTTTTTAGGTCATGATGGTTATGAAGAAAATATTAGTATAAGTAGCAGATAATTAGTTTTAGCCAACAATGAATATAAATATGTGCAAATATGTTTAGGAGTGTAGACTTTTCCAGCCAATGAAAGGGAGAAGTCAAAATGTTGAGTTGTATCAACCATTTATTATTCTAAAGAGACCATGGGAGGATATAATTAGGGACTTTTTTTTAAGGTTTTCATTAAAAATCTATGAAATGATTCATTATTTTGAGTTTTGGATAGATTCTCGAAGATAAAACATTTTTTTGCATGTAATAAGCATAATGATGCAACAAACTTTACTAACATTTTCTAATAGTATCATAAGGATACATTTTTTTATATGTATCATAGTTATTTTAGACAAATATTAATTTTGTTGGCATTTATGGAGATCACTATGGAATTAGTTGAACACTAAGTTACAGTTTAGTTTAGAGCACCATCCTCAAACAAATGTACAAATAGAGGTAGTAAAATAAATGTTGGATAATATATTGAGATATTTAATTAAAGGTAAGCCAAGATGATGTAATATTATTTTGGTGTAAGTATAATTTACACATAATAATTAAATCAATAAGATTAGAGAGTGCAGATACTATAATATGGTATTATATACTTGGAAATGTCATTTTTTACCTACACTCACCCTACATACCTTGTGAACACATATATGAATCTTATTTACAATTATATCACATCCACATATTTTTCATGGGGTTGATCCTCTATAATTTCAATCATTCACCAACAATAATTCCCTAGTTTATTCCAAGCTAGATATTCATCATAATTAGACATATCCAAACCATTATCTCATTAGTTTTGTCTCCCATACATAACTTCTATACTAAAATAATACTATAATTATAGTATCATCCAAACCTAATTATTTTTTATTACATAAATAAAAGGTCACATTTAAAATTGAAATAATTCCTATGGGTTAGATGATACAATTCTCATGTTAGTGTTGTGAGAAAGTACCCAAACAGTCCCATATAAAAATATGTGTAATCCTATTACCCATCTATCATGTATGTTTAAAAATTTACAAATTCAAAGGGGATACCTTAGTATTTCTAATTTATAATTTAATCTCAAATAGAATGACTTATCTAAGTCTGAATCACCTCAAATCCAATCCAAGGTTGTAATTTTTGAAGTATCTAAAGTTAGATTAGATGTTACATAAATTGAACGATCACTATTGCATAAATTCCACTAAAAATGATAAATACATGTAGTTTAAATTTCCTCTTTAGAGTATTGGATATGTATGCAACACTCATACCTTTAATGGGGAGTGATTTTCATAAGTTCAATCCACATTTTTCCTATTTTTATGCTAAAACCTAATGTCAATAATTTACCTAGGGTTTCACTAGTAGGAGATAGGGTTTTAAGTATTGAATACATAATAGACCTTAAGATCACAAATACAGACATAACAAAATAAATTTTAGTGTCATGTACTTAAATAAAAGATAAATATTTACATAGAGAAAACTATTACATTTGGAACATAACATCAAATGAAACCAACCAAAGTTTGATGTTACTATCTAGGAATAATTTTAGTTCTTAATTTACAAGATTCATAATCTAGTTTTTTACCATTCATTTTACCTACTTTTAGTCTTAGACTTGTGATGCATATAAAATTATTGATTATCTTATCTCTCTTAGTACTTTAAAAATTTAGTAAGTGTAAGTGTTGAATATTTTTTCTCCACTTACATTCAAACTAGTGATTAATTGTAATTTTATAAAAATTAAATTAATTCATTAGTTTATATATTATTAAGGGTTAAATAGTCCAAAATAGGGTAAAACATATTGGAAAACCTATTTATTTTTTGAACACAACCAAACCTTATGTTTATATTAGGTTTTCTTATTTCATTCTAAGATTTCATTTTTTTTAATCTTTTTCCTCATCCTCCTAGACCTCAAGGTTGTAAAAACTACCATATATTAATTATCCTAGGGATTATAATGTATTTCTTGGTCCATGTTGTCACTAAAATAAGTGGTAGGATACCCCACCATGTGTGATAAAATGGAGGTAGTCAACATGTTCTTCATCAATTCCTTTCACCTCAAATGAATGAAACTAATCAAAGGGTATGACATCATTGTTAAAATAAACAATACCCATGCTACTATTTATGTCCTTGAATTAAAGAATATATCAACTATTTACAAGGATATTTTATATGAGGCATTACATGGCACAAATATACCTAGTGATATAAAACCTTGATACTATGCGTATATCATGAATACACTAAAGGATATAGATAAAATAATTACCCTTGACAAAGAATATTTAAATATACAACACAAGATAAATAAAAATTTATCATTATTTATTTATCTCCAAGTTAAAAATAAATTATTCAAACATGTCTTGATAGATTATGGTTTATGAATTAATATATACAACACAAATTCCTTATAAAATTCATTATCAATATAGATAATGTTAAAAAATAAAATTATATAATTAAAATATTTTATGTAATTATACACTACGTACCAGGATAAATATAATTTTATGTTAAACTTGGAACCAAAATAGTCCCTACTATGCTTATGGTTATGCCTACTCATCTAAATTAAATTTTAATTTTGGGGCAAACCTAGATACATACCATGGAATAATTACCATCTACATGACAAAAATGTGTGACTTTCATGCATGATAAATATTTATATGCATACCCACTCAAATACTAAAATTTCATAATTAAATATAGGGGGTAATTCATAGTTAGATTTTATGAATTTCTCTATAGTGCCTCCATTACAACCTATTACACTAGTTCAAATTCATACACATGATTGTAAAATCAAGTAAATGACAAGGAAAAAGTTATGAATATTCATGAATAAAGTAAAATGGAACAAGGTATTACGAAAATAAATGATATAATCTGATAAAATAATCCATAAAAGGGGATCAAATTTCAAAGATACAACCATTATCTACAAGATTGTTACCCATGTCAAAGCACTAGATGAGAGGATCTATAAATTAGAGGAGGATAATTTGGAACTCAAATAAATTTTTTAATCTTTGATTGATCACAAGAAGGCATTGGTTGGCATTTAAATACCTTTCTAGTTTGGGTGTCATAATGTAGCTTCTCAAAAAGAATCCTATTGAGGAAGGTTCAATGAAGAAAATGAAAAGAGGCAAATATATATCCTAGATGAGAGAGAAAGATATTAACACCATATAAAAACATTGAATGAGATGTTTATCAATTATAATACTATTGTTATAGGGTAATATTCATTGGTTTATATATTTTTTGATTTGATTTTATTGTGGGGTCTAGTTTTCCTTACTATGATGTTGTGAGATGCTTGTGATCCAACCTTTGTTTTTATTTTGGCTTGTTAGGTAGTCCCTACTTATTCATTATGGTTCCTTAGGCATCGACTACAACTTTTAGAAACAATGGTAGAGTCCATTTAAAATAACTCCTCTTTTCACTTAATAAACAAATGAGACAATTTTAGAACTTACCTTGGTGGTAAATTCATAAAATATAGACAATGTAGTTACAAATTATTAGGACAATGATGATGGTAATGATATAAAATACACCATATATGATCTCTTGCATAAGCTAATTTTTATTCCAATTGATTCAAATGAGTTCTTGTCTTATAATATGTTTACACCTTTTAGTATATGTGAACATATAGATAATTCATTTACAAAGACCATGGATAATCTAAAATTTTATAATCAAACACAATTTACAAGGGTAAAGTAAAATAAAAATGGCATATCATCAATATAATTTAAAAAAATACTTTTTTGCAATTTAATTTCACACTATGATTATCATATGTTAAAGGATCCATTAAGTCAAACCTTTATATAGTAATCCATGACTAGGGTAAAATTATACATTTGAGGCATTAAAAAATCTTTGGGAAAATAATTGGTAAATAACTTGTAGTTTTTGGAAGCACCACATGTTACCACATTACAAGTAATGAATAATCAAAATAAACTAAGTGTCATCTTATAATTGTTACTTGATGATAATTTGATCAAATTATCAAGTAAAAAACATATATCTATGATATGTTTATCAATTTTGGAATTCAAATTATAATTTGATTACCATATAACTACTAGAAATGTAAAAAATAATTATATATCATTATAATAGAATATTCAAAAGTACAAGAATGAATGGATAATTAAGGTCATAAAAATAGAACAAGAATGCTAGAAACTAAGATATAATATAAACCAACATATAAATAAAACATAAAAAGGCTATAATATTCCAAGGGAATAAATATAAACCATCAAAACATATATAAAATGTGTTTCTCAACAATGGACTCAGATTGATGGAGACCGATTTCCAAACATATGTAATGTTCAATTTTTATGAAAGTTTGGACATGACATTTGATGAATTATTTAATCCAAATTGTGGTTCATTCCTTGTACATATTATAATATTAATTGATTTTGGAAATAAGGTTGTCAATTTTAGACATATAAATTAACATTAATTATTAAAAAAATGCACTTGTCACCACAATTTATACACACTTAGCTCATCCTTGATTTCACAATATTTTGACTACCATTTCTTTCACTTATATGTGGAAGACCAATTCTTCCAAGAAAATAATGATGAATAAATGTCCCTATTTATTATTCCAAATAACCTAAGAACATTATTCGACTATTCCACACTTCCATCTTAGTTTCATTTTCTCCTTTGACAAGGTCTCTCCTTCAAGAATCACAATTGCCAGTAGTGTTTGATTTTGTTGGTCACATCCTCCCACCAAATAATGGATAGTTTACCAAATTAAAATCCACCTACTAGATCATATCACACACTTTACAATACTAAACTAAATTAAATAAAAAATTATTAATATAAATCCACATTTTCATGTCATTTATTTACTAGAGGCTCATATGACTAAAAAACTAGAAGATCTAACTCCACATTGACAAAAAAATTATAAAATACTAATTGAAAATCCACATAGCCTTAGTATCCTTGACCTAAGTTTGAATACACCTCCAAGGACACATTTAATTTTTGAATCACTTAATAACTCAAATATGGAACCAACATATAGTATTTTCATAAGTCTTTCACATGCACTTGTATACACTAAATCTAATTTATGTAGTAATATTGTCTTATACACTTGGAAAATAGTTATCATGGTTTTACATTTTAGTTATAGACCTTTATAATATTCAAAGGCTTGTTCTCACTATCTATTTTTGTGTAAATTTCATATATATTAGTCTGGACATTATTATTCTAATGGTTAGGCCTTCTATAATATGAACAAATATATAAACCTAAATATTATCCTTCACTACTTGTTTTGGACTTGCACCTATTTTTCAACATCCTAAACACTTGAATCATAGATAGACACCTACATCGATGCAAGTGTTCACTTTTCTTAAAAAGTTTCTAGTGCCTAAAATTAATCTAATTTTAAAATGAAATGAATCCTAAAGGTTTAACTAAGTTATTACGTGCTTTATTGTGATATGTTTATAAAATGGATTGGTATAATATAAGATTAACCCTCATTCATTCCTCACCTAGAAAATACCATGAACACACAAGATAACCTACCAAAAACCACTCAATTAAGAATTTAATTGAGAAAACATACACTATTCATCCCTATTTTCATATTAGTCATGTGATCAATATTATTATTGGTATGAATCACTCAAAGAGTAGTTTATGATTCATATTTTCCAAGTTACAAGCTAGATCATAGGAAATAAATAAATACGTTTTAGTTTTTTTTTCAAAGTTATATATATTTAGGTAGCACCCACTGATAGAGGGGTCTTTGGGATAGCTCGATACCATAGGCCCACTAACCCATTTTTCCCACAATCAATCTAAGGGTGAGGAAGCTAGGCTTTAATCATTTTATAAATAATGATATCTTATGTGCATGATTTGAAGACATCAAAATAAATTTGATAGAAAACCTCAAAGGTAAAAATTGGTCACATCTATATATAGTTAATATTTTTTATAAGACATATGCATCACAGTTAAACATCTGTGTCAATGCAAAGATCCAAATATGATACAAACTCCAAGACCATAGAAAGAATACCCAAAATCTAATGATTTTTCTATGATATCCTTCCATTCCACTTCCAGCATGTTATATATCAAACCTATATGAGCACAATAAACCAACTAAGTATTTATTTTTCATACTCATTACAATATCTATCAATAGTTATACTTTACTATTTTTAGAAATCTTAGCTATTTAAATTTAGAATATTATTTATCTAAGTTTCTATTTATTGGCATAATCATTATATTATTTCATCATATTTGTGTAAAATCTAATATAATACCCCTTAGCCTTAGATACATGAATATATAAATTTAAGGTTAAACATTTGGTGAACCTGACCTCTATGTCTTTCCATGCAACTCGTATTGTGCTAGAAGATTTTTATTATTTTTCTTATCTTTTAATTGTTAAAATTTATTTGAAAAAATATAATTTATTTTCCTAAAATCATGTTTAATATGGATAAAAAATAACTTCTTCCTTCACCTAACCCTAAGGAGGGTGATAGTTATTATACCTCTAACTAGCTACATGTTATCACTCCATCAAGGTGTAAGGTGGTCCATCCTATAATTCCAAAAAAAGGTATCATACAAACCCTTCCTAAAGTCATATATAACACATGTATGCATAATAAATCTGAAACACCAAGGGTTTGTTCATGTGAATACCTAAAATATCAAATTACTAGCATGATAATTCCTAAAAGATAAATTCCCCCTTCTTTCAAAAAATTTGGGACATAATGCAACCTAAGGTGGAGGCTTTGGTATGTGAATTATTCAAGGTAGGAACTATCCTAAAATAATTGAACAACACTTTCTTGGTTCTTATCCTTAATAAGTAAGGTGTAAATCAATTGAAAGACTTCAAACCCATAAGACTTTTTTCTATGGACTACAAAATATATGAAAAAAAGTTAACCACTTATTTATAATCCCTACTCTAAGGAGACATATTAAAACAACAAGGTGAATTCATGGTAGGAAAATATATCATAAAAGACATCATAATCATTCATGAAATTCTACATTTGAAAGCTAACTCTACCAAAGTAGTTATGTTTCTAAAAATTGATATGAATAAAACCAATGATAGATTATCATGGAGATTATTAGACAAGGTACTAAACAAGTTTGGTTTTGAATTGAAATTAGGGGTCCAATCCATTATTGCATTTCCACTCCCATGTATTCCATACTAATTAATAGATTCCCCAAATTTTTCTTTTTATCTAATTGGGCTATCAATAAAGGAGACCCATTATCCACCTATATATTTATCCTAATGTCCTAAAGATTGGGTACAATTCTTATAGATAATAGAGAACAAAATTTAATTTAGGGAATAAGGGTGGTATAGAACATAGGTTTGGTTACCCATAAACAATTTTCAAATGACACATTCCTTATTAGAGAGGCCTCTATTTTGGAGGCTTTAAATTTCAAAGATATCCTAGTGAAATATGAAAGAGCTTCAAGACAATGAATAAATTTAAATAAAAGATCCACCTTCTTGAATACTCTTCCATCCCTCCATAAATTATTGGTGAGAATCATAAGATGCAAAATTAGCATGCTTCCCTTAACATGCCTTTGCATGCCACTAGTTAAGGGAAAATGAATAAGGAATTATGGAATCCCATAGCATAAAAAACCTAGAAAATTTTTGTGGGATGGAAAAAAACCCTCCTATCATAGGTGGGCAAACTTAAGTTCTTTAAAATTTCCTTACTAAGTATCCCAATCTACTTCATGACCATGTTTTGAATCCCTATCAATATTACTGATAAAATTGAGTAGATATAGAAACATTTCTTATGGAGGGGCACATAATATAGATTTATATTAACATTAATTTCATGGGATAAAGTTTTCCTTAAAAAGGCACTTAGAGGTCTTGAGATTATAATAATAAAAATCATGAATCAAACCCTAACTACTAAATTTGTGTGGAAAGTTATGAAATAAGAAAATCATTGGCCTAAAATCATCAAAGATAAATATCTAAAGTATTGATAAGAGGATAGTTTTCTATAGTAATAAGGACCCATAGATGGATCCACCTTCTAGAAAGACATCATAAAAGGCCCTAATGAATAAGGGAAATAGATAGCAAGTCAAAAATGTAGAAAATGTGGACTTTTGGGAAGACCTCTGACTCTCTCCTTCTCCCCAGAATACCCTCAATGATACCTATAAACCCTATATAGGCCTTAATGTGAAAGATTATTGGTCCCACTATGATCAATAGTGTGGAAATTAACAAAGAAATTTCCAACCTCAACTCTTGAATATAACAAATTCACATAGCTATGTTCTCAAAAGAGGATACACTCCTCTAGCCTATGGAAGAAAGTGGGCATTACATGGTCAAATAAGGATTTCTTGCCAACCTTACTCAATTAAAGGAATGGAGTTACTGGAAAAACCTCTAGATTAAACACTATAGCCCTAGGTGAACATTTTTTCTAGAGCATAACCCATAACAAAATTCTTACTATTAATAACTTTGAAAAATGGGGGATGACCTTCCATAATAGGTGTTCTCTTTGTAATTGTGTGATGGAATATGTGAATCATGTATTCATTTATTATCCATCTAAGGTTCAGGTTCGGAACATCCTCCAATAGTTCAACTTATCTTGGGTCAAGCCCAGTTTTAGCTTGGACCTTAACATCTAATGTAAACCCCCTAAAATATCTCATCTTTGGTCTTACTAAAGTTTATATCCCTTCCACACTTTTTATATATCATTTCATCTAAATAGAATGCCCACCTATTAATCTAAAAAAGTTCTAACACCTCAAGTTCCTTCCATAAAATCCAATCCACTATCACAAAGAATTAGAAGGTGGCAATACCTAACAGAAAATTAGGATATTTCTAGTCTAAGTAAGTTATCCTTAGCAACTAGAATCTCATACACCCTACCATCAGGCCTACCCTAAAAAGGAGACCCATGAAATGAGAATTCCCCTATAAGGTGTTATATAATTTAAATTTAGATATAACATCTAAAGGAAATCCTAGTAAGGTAGGGGATGGTGTTGTCATTAGGGACACGTTGGGGATTGCATATGATACCTATGTAAGGCCAATGGGAATCCAATCCAACCATGTTGTTAAGTTCAAATCTACCCTCTCAAAAATCTAGTTGGTAGTCTAGCTAAACATTATGAAACTTTTTATATAAGGGGACTCGTTCAATATCCTAAATGCCCTATTGGGAAAGGTTTAACCATCCCACATAATCACTCAAATCATATCCAACACTAGAAGTATCCTTCACTCAATGAAGTATATGATATCTCACATCTTTTGAGAGGGAAAAATGATGGCATACACCTTCAAAAATATAGGCATACTTAACTTATAACTTTCTAGTAGATTAGACCTCTCAACATCCCATCCCATATCTACCCCTTCATCAATAAATATTTAAAACTCCAAGCCCTTCAAGCATATGATAGGGATACCTATGAGAGAAATAATCATGATTAGAAAAAGGTTAAAACTCACTTTGTGCCATAATAATGACACCATATTTGAATCTAATGGTGAAATAATTCACATCAAAAAGGATCCTAGTAATGGATATAGAATACAATAAAATATTATAATTTTAAACTACCAATTAGCCCATAACAACTTTCAGTGTATAATTAGAAATAAAATCAATAGCATGGGAGGAGATTGGGACCACTGTAAACTAATTTACTATGTATAATTCCATGCAAATTGTAAATTTTGGATAAATTTGTGAAAGGGAAAACTCATGAAGTTTATGCTTAGTATTGAAGGGAATGATAAACTTTTGGCTAGGGATTTCATGATAGGATAGAAATAAATCCATGTGCTCTTTAGGGGAGTCACTATATAAATCATGAAAGAGCTCATCAGGTATGTTACCAATATGTCTTGTGAGGATATGAAGTCCTTCAAAGACAAGAAATATAAATAGGAAATCATGCAAGCCTTATTCAAGATAAACACCATCTACCAAATGGACAAGAAGGGATTTCCAAGGGCTAATATTTTGTGGATATTTTTAGATGTCTAATTATAGGAAATGCACTACTTGAATTTGGAAGAAAAGTTCACCCATATCTTTTTGCACCATTTCTTACTATTGAACCACATTAAAGGACATAAAATTAGTTTTCCATATTATCTTCTCATGTCACTATAATCCACTATCCTATCCTTCCAGTAAAAAGCCATTGTTGATTTAATCCACCAAGGATTGATTCTCCTTCTCACTAAAAGAGTGGCCCCAATGAGAATCTAAGAAATCCATATTATGAAAATTAACATGGTTTTGTAATTCCCTAAATACCCATCTATCAATGAGTTCTACCTACATATCCAATACTCTGAAGAGGGCCTCAGATGTATATAGTTCTCCCCTACATCTTGGATTATGTGCTAATTATTTAATATATGGAAAATAAGTATAATAATGACTTAGCTTGTATCTTGGAAAATTAGGCTCTTAGGTTGATCCTTCAATACTTCATACCTGTAGATGTGTAGTCCTAATAAATGACATGGAAACAAGAATAAATAAAAAATATTTTCTAAATTGAATGCTCTTTAGTATGAATGTTAGGTGGTGAATTAATGAGGAGTGATTGTGAATATATGTCACTAATATTAAGAAATATCTTATAAGTATTAAATGACTTAGGGTGACCATTAGGATAAATTTCATTTGAAATTAAATAAATTTAGGGAATTAAACACCTATGTAAGGTTAAGACACCAACATTGATGTAGGGGTCTAGGACTGACACTTATGTCCTGATAGTTAGAAAATAGGTACAAGTTCATAATTTATAGGGGGCAAAATAAGCATATTCTAAGCATTATGGGTAGGATGGAAGGTATGCATCATCAACATAAGACTAGTCAGACCAATAGATAGGCCAAGGGTCATGATATAGACTAGATGTGAGACTTATGAAAATGGGAAATGTCCAAAACTAAGAGGAATAACCAAGGTCTAAGTTTCACAAGTGTATAAGATTGAGTTGATAAATAATTCATAAATATCATCTACATTTCCCCTTTAATCTAGTAATCAATTTAATTGCTTAAAGGAGAAGAAATGCATAATTGGGTGCATATAATACACCTTACCTTTGTGTTAACCCAACTTGAGTGCTTTGATAGTGAATAAATTAAAATCAAGATCATTTTACATTATATAATTAGTGTATATAATATGAAATTGAAATAACAAGGTCTATGAGTACACTTATGTATTGATGTAACTACCTTGCCTATTGGAAACTTGATTTGAAATATGTATCATTATGAATCAATGAAACTAAGATTATAAAAACATATATAAATATGGAAAGTGGATACATAAGAATATATAAAGAGAGTGGAAGGAACATTCTCCCAACCTTGGAGAAGAAATGGATTTTCCACCTAGTAATTGAGATTTAGATCAACCATGAACCCAATCATACTTAGAACCTAGTGAGCATGAGTTAACAAAGTCAAGTCATACTATCAAACTAGTGAGGATGGATGATACAATAATTTCCAACTTGAAAAATTATAAATATTGACTGATTTAATCATCTTAATTATACTAAAAAGTGACCCAACTATTGTATTATATTGGCTTAATATAGTTTGTAAAATTCCAACCTAGTGGGTGGTGATAGTCCCTAAGAGTATTTTGAAATTTGAAACTGATTTAGATTTTGTCATATTGGGCATACATTTCATAACATATGCACCTTAGATATGTCTCATTCTAAAAATATTTATAATAATGGTACCCATGTGTATAATTTTGACACAATTATGAATCTAAATTATATAACTGCATGCTTTGGCAAATTCATGAACTATGTAAGTTGGGAAAACATTCTTTCAAAGTATTCCCCCACTATATATGGAGAAATATGAAAACTAGCCAATGTGGAGGACATGTTTCTAAAACATGCCCCTATTAAATCTAGGTGTTTTAAATATTGAATAATTGTGGATAACATGCTTTCAAAGCATTCCCCAATAAAATTGAAAATTGTGACAAATGTAGAGAAAATTCTTCCAAAGCATGCCCCCACCAAATGTTAAAACTTTTTCAAATACTAAGCATGGATAATGTACTCCCAAATCATTCCCCCACTAAATATATATGTTCCAAATACTAAATATGTGTGGATAACATGATAATAAAATATACCCCCATTTAATCTAAAAAATATACCAAATGTGGAGAACATGATTCTATGGCATGCCCCAATAAATCTAAAAGATGTGACAAATGTGGAGAGCATGCCTCTATGACACTCCCCCAATAATATTCTCCTATTTTTAGGTGAGGGAAAAATATAAACTAGTAGTTACCTCCCCTCAAAATGATAAGACAATTGAATAATCTATTAATGGAACCATGCAACATATAGAATAACATGTTTAGGTAAATGTAGCATTTAAGCACATAGAACAATGTGATCACATGAATACCTAAGATGCATGATATCTATCATGGCAACATCTAAATACCAATAAGACAATATCAACAAGAATATAATAACACACACAAGAGCACTTGAAATCAAGTCAACATATAATGGACCTAGGAGACCATAAAAAGGGGTACGTTCAAATGTCACACAATCATAAGGACATGACTTAGTCAAATGTCCACAAAAGAAATAATTACATATTTAAATTTCCATACATCAAATAATGACATAGGTGAATGTCAAATAAATCAATCAAATGCTAGGGTTCCATAAATAAAGGAGTATATTCAAATTCTTGAAAAATCAAGTCAATAACAAGGTAAGACACTCAAGGAAGTGAATAAAAGAAAGCATGAGCAAAAAACATAAACATATCATAGTAGCCCATGGATAAAATGTGTTATCACTAAATGTCAAGTGCATAGCATATCAAGTACCTTGTATAAGACATAATCATGGATAAAGATGTGTAATTACATAAGAGCTCAAACATGATATTAAATAGACCATATAATGATATAACTTATGTGTATCAAGATAAAAGAAGAAAATTCCCCCTATGTCCAAATGGTATGAGTAGAGGGAAGGCCCAACATATAAAATATGAATATATCATGTATTTGTGTAGGCATATATCACACTCAAATAGAATCATAACACACATGTGTGTGTAGAATTTATCAATATACCATTCATCAACATGGAACTAACACATACACTCCAAGGATCCAATAGAGTGTGTTTTATGCTAAAAATGTTTACTTGAAATTTTTAATGTTTTTTTTTTAATTGGTATTTTATAATATTATGAAGATGAAAGATCATCCTATGATATCATCAAAGGGATGGTCATAATTATCTCCCCACTAAGAACCTAGTGCAAGGAATTGATACTACTATCAAGGAAAATATATAGGTTTAATATATAACATTTTACTATTTGTGATGTTCTATGTATGAATAATAGGACTCTAAGATCATGAATTATAAATATAAGGAATAGGGATTTGTGGAACCCATCTCTATGTGTTCTATGGTTTATTTTTAATAACAATAGTATAAACATGTTTAGGTGCTCTAGATATTTGAATATGATGTGTAATAGAAGATGAGGATTTTATGGAATCCATTGCATGTATCTAATGTAATGTACCATTAATTAATTTTCAACTAGTAAATAATATTACTTTTTACTTACCCTTTTGCATTGGATTAACCTTAGTAGCTTGATAATTATTTATCTATTTATACATTTATCTTGTTCAAGAGGATGCTCATATGCATCTATATAAATTTTAATTATCTAATTAACATGAAAGTATTTAACACATAAATGAAATATATAAGGTACCAATTATATATTATGGATCCAAGGTCTTCCCAATACCATATTAAATATTCCCATGGAAGGTATAATTGAAAAAATAGTAACCATATATGTGGGACTAGATTATAAAGGTAAGTCAATCTCACCAAAAATATTTTGGGACATCCCATAGAATGATCTAACCAATATAGTAAAAGGATAAAAATCATGATTAATATAACCCATATTCATAGGTAATGTCAGGTTGCAAACATTTTCACTTACATATTTATCAATCATAACACTATGTATAGGATGATGATCAATGAATGCTTGAATGAATATATAATAAATATTAGATTCATCATCCTTAACCTCATTATCATCAAAAGTAATAGTAGGTATATGAATCATAAGAGGTGTATGTTGCATATAAGTACAAATAATCCCATCTAATGTGTTATCATAATTTTATAGAGGAGGATGTGTGTTATATGCCATTTACACTTCTAGTTCTTTCTTAGAATTATCTTTCAAAGGATTGTTAAATATTTCCTATTTATGGTGATCACTAGGTTGGTAACTTAATTCCCTGGGAGTATCATCAAATGTAATACATTGGTCATCAATGAAGTCTTATATCTTATGCTTCAAAGTAAACAATCTATTTGTATAATTCCCTAAACCTTAGTGATAGTAAAAATAAATATTTACATAATATCCTTTAGGTAGAGGTATATTCATATCAACCTATATAATATGACAAAAAGATATAATATGACAATCTACTAGTAACAAGAGTAATGAGGTGGGAGACTCAAGTAAACATGTAAATTTTCTCCTTAGTTCATTAGATAAGACAATATTATTAGGCTATTATGAACTACATTTACCATGGTGGTTGTTTCCTTTTTAGGCTTAAGAGGTTTTACCGTATAACTTGGTTTGATTGTAAACTTGGAACTCGATGTAGATGAAATTGGTGTGTTTGTTACATACTTGATCTTATTCAATGAAATAATATTTTTTTAATGATCCCATACAACATGAAATAAGTCATCAAAAGATTTTAACTTCTTTAAAATAATGGAATCATGTAAAGTAGAAAACAAACATTGATTGAATGTCTTATAACTCTTTATCTTCCATAGTATTAGTTATTTTATCCAACAATATCTTATACCTCAAGACATAGTCATTGAGAGGTTCATTTTTTCCTTGTTTAATTTTGTAAATTTGAGCATATGAAACATTAATGGAAAAGTGTACCAAAAAATTATTTGAAATAGGTTTGAATGCTTTCATAGATTGGAGAGGTAGATAATATAACCACCTTCGGGCATAGTGCTCGAGTCTTAATGGGAATAATTTAGTCAAAATTTTATCACTAGAGGCATAGTCAATGCATGCCACATAAAATTATTGAATATGCTATGCAAGATCACCCTTTCCATCATAAAATTTGAACTTAGGTGCAATAAAAAAGGTTGGTAAAGGGTGCAAAGATATCTCAAGTGAAATAAGATTATGTAACACATCTTGGTAATCAATAGTATGAGGATACTTTAAATCCTTTTTCTCATTGTTTTTAACCTTTCTCTCCTATTTATTTATAACTTGAAGGTGTGTTTTAACTATAGACCCATTGGGATTTAGAATAGCAAGGTGAATAGTCACCGAAGGGGATGAAATCATGGTTTTAATAGGCATAGAAAGTAGTATTTGAGTTAAATCTTTTGGTAATTTCCATGGTAGATGTATCAATAATTTTTTTAAGAAGAAAAGGTTGAGATACATATCATGTGCCCCCATTATAAGTATTAGGTTATAATGTGTTTAGGGGGAGGGTTGTTTGTATATGGGGATGGCCCATGGTTTTAATAAAATGATCAATAGATGGACCTATTTAGTCATCTATGATGTTTTAGTTTTTAGTTTTTAATATAGTTTTTAAGATTTTATCCATATCTTAAATTTTTTGATGAATATGCTCACAAAAAAATGATATTGCTTGCACTTTCTCATGATCTATTTTCTCATGTTCATTAGTTTCATTAAATTCATCATTTTTTTTAGTGATATAGTATTTTCATTATCCATTGGTTATATTAGAGATTTTTTGGGTAAAACTCTATTAGAGTTTTTGGATTGATGTTTTAATTCATACTTCATGAACCATCATCATTTTCATTATCAAAATCTTCTTCTATGATAACCTCATTAGTGTGTTTTTCATTCTCAACATTGGTATCATCATGATATATAATATTAGGTCCCTCATTGGTTTGGACACCTTGGTAGGATGGGAAGCTCAATTTGTTCAATAGGCACACCTCTCAATCTAGGGCTACACCTAGGTTACATGCAAAATAATATAAAGAAATGAAAAAGTAAAACAATCTAAAATCCTAGCTAACTAAAACCCATAGGAATTAGAAATGTTTACATTCATATAAATTGGGTTCACCAAATGTTTAAACCTAAATTTTGGATGTGGATCATACTTGGGTAAATAGGGTAAAAAATATATAAATGATAATTCACAAGGGTGATAATCAAATATACAATAGGTAAATTAAATTTATAAACTTAGATACAACATATTGTAAATTTATAAACTAATATAGGCCAAAAATATTAAGTATAATTATTCTAGATATGGAAATGACAAGGAAAAAATGTACTTTACTAGTTATAATGTTAATATGATTATGGATTTAGACCAAAAAAAATATAGACTAGAAGAATATTCTAGAATGGTCACCAAATTATATATTAATTACCTCTAGAGCCACACACACTAGTTCATAATTAGATATTAACATCGATGCAACTATCTAAACAAGACATAGGTGTCTAGTATAGAATACCTACTAGAAAAGGATGTGACCACTTGGATGCTTATAGTTTTATCTTCACCTTCATTTTAGTACATTCATATTTGGTTTATAGACTATCACTCCTCATGAGACTACAAAACCCTAGTTTTTAATCTTCATACACCCCTCTATCAATGAGTACTACTTGCATATCCAATACTCTAATGAGGGATTCACACTTGTGTATCTCTCCCCTACATGTTGGATTTATTGTGAATTATGAAATATGTGGAAAATAAGTACAACAATCACCTAGCTTATAACTTGGAAAATTGGGCTCTTAGTCTACTGCATCACTTCATACCTATAGATGTGTATCCATATGACTGATATGGAAATATAAATAAATATGAAAGCTTTGATAGATTAAATTATCTTTGGTATGAATATTAGGTGGTGAATGAATGAAGGGTGATTATGAATATATAAAACTCTTATTAGTAGATATCTCACATTAAATCACCTAGGATGAACATTAGGATATGTTTCATTTCTAAATTAGATAAATTTAGGGAATTAGGAACATCATCAAGTTAGGACACTAGCCTCGATGTAGGGGTTTGAGACTTATGCTTGTGTCATAGTAGTAAAAAAATATGTACATGCTCAAAACATATAGGGAAAAAATATAATCATATTTTACACATTATAAGAAATATATAAGGTTTAGGTCATTAACATAAGACTATTTGGACCAAGAAATAGGCCAAGGGGCACAAGATATAACAGATGTGAGATTTTTTAAGGTGGGAAAGGTTCATAACTAATAAGAACAACCAAGGTATTATTTTTCCAAGTGTATAAGATTAAGTTTTATCTATTTCATAATATATAATCTATAGATGAACTCTAAGGATACCAATATAGGACACCTCTATGTGATTCTAGTGGAATTATCCCAAATTTAAGTGAAGCCCTAATCTTGATTCATAGTTTCATCAGAAGTCACATAGTTAGTTTCACACTTGAATTTATAGTAATGCACACCTAATTTATAGATAAGTTTAATTTCATTGGTATTTTCCATTTTTATAATATATCTAAATTTAAAAATTTCCAAATTAGTGTCTCATTTATTGTATATCTATAAAATTAATTTTGATCAATAATTTTTCAATCATGATTAAAATTTTATTAATTACCAATTTTTATAAAACATAAATACACTGACAGTGATGACAACTTCTACTATCTAGTCACTATTTATGTTAGGAAAAGAGTGGTTATACCTAAGTATCCTATAATGGATTAAAAATAAATACATTTCCTTCTTACTTGAATAATTAAAAGAATGGAAAAAGAGGCAATGTGTCTATACAATATTATGGACAAGCCTTGTGATCATAGGTATTTTATGTATAAAATTATTTATTGGACTGATTTTTAAGCATATTAATTTTAAAATATTTTCAAAAATACAAAGACATTCAATATTCAAAATAACAAAATCAGCACCTATGTATGACATGATTCCCATTTTACATCATTTACATGTGTTATTTATCATAGGTTTGGTATATTACATATTATTTTTAATACACAAATGAAATTCATGGTATACATGAATGGAATTTAGGACATACAAATATATATGATACATGGATACATATATGTTGTCCATTCATATACCAAAGGGCCACACCAATGTTGGTGACATCTTATTCCACTAATCACATTGATATATGTTATATCTTTATATGACCTATTTTGTTTACTATGTTGATATTTTATAATTGCTTGTGCATGTATTTATATTTATCTTATTTTATATATTGTTTCGTGGATATGTTATTTTAATAGGCTATGACATTGACATACATTGATAGTGTAGACTAGTATGACTTGTTTTATGCTTCATTGATTTTGTTTCTCTTTCATGTTAGGATATTGAATAATTTCCTATTGTTTGTGAAATTTATTATCCATTAATTTCATCCCTCATCCATTATTTTTGACATTTATTGTCCATTGATTACATCCGTTAGACAAGTATGTGATATTTATTATCAATTGATTTCATCCCTTGGCCTTGTGCATGTGACATTTATTGTCCATTATTTGTTTAAATTATCCCTATGTGTGTGATATTAATTTTCCATTGTTTTTTTACTTTGGCCTCATGTGTGAATTTGAATATTATTGTGTGCACTTCTATTATGTGCCTCATTTCCATGGCATTGTCTATTGAGCTTATTGATATTATACAGTTTTCTGAGTTTGTGGGTGTCATGATCCATATTTCACACCTCCCAATTTTTATGTGGTTCCATGATATATGTCATGCACCTTTACTTAAAATTATTATTCATTGTTTATATTATTAATGTTTACTATTACATTCCTAACTTCTATATGCATATTGACATGACACTTATATTCCTCACATTACATATGTTTCATAAACTATTTGATGACATATTAATTACTATGAAGCCTTATTATCCACATGTTGACATGATTATACATGATTATATCTTATACACAAGATGATACATTTAACTCTTTCTTTTGAGATGACTAAATTACAAGCTACATCATTCACCTTAAAAGGGGGCATATTAATGGAATTTTAATAGATAATTGAGCCTCTATGAGCATATAATCTAGGTTTCGACACAATTTATATGATTCAAATATTTTAGAGTGGTTCACATATTAGATTGGGAAAAATATCTATTTATTTTAGACAAATGTTGAGGGAATATGCAATGCATATGTACTAAATTTATAGATACATGAATTACATGTTTCCATATTAAAATACATATGGATGTATATGTCATGTATATACATATTTTTATATGGATACGAGTTATAAGTATTAATAATATACACATGTTCATAAACATTTTGGGGCATATGCACACATTTATAGGATTATGAGATATATGTTCTTAGATTTGACAATATAAATTACATTCTAGACACCCATTTTTGTACAAGTACACATATTTATAGCCTCTTATATGTGTATATATTTTGAATAAGGATTATACATCTAGTGAAATGGCCTATTATGGATTTCTTCAGTTCAAGTTTATTTCACTTGATTCAACTACCTCTTGGGCTTGAATGTATTTTTTTTATTGTTCATTTAATGCATGCCAAGGGTCTCTACCCATTGATTTTTATTATCTATTCATTATTCCCTTGTACACTTGCATCCTCTAGGGATAATTGCATTGTTTCTAGTGTCAAAATATGATGTAGGTGGTTAGGCTCATAGTTTTGTTCATTTCTACATATTTCACTTTTATGACCATTTATTAACCCTTTTTTCATTTTATTATAATTTGTTTACATTTCACCTTGTTCTAATTCAAAATCAAGAGGTGTGTGTGTGTGTGTGTGTGTGTGTGTGTGTGTGTGTGTGTGTGTGTGTGTGTGTGTGTGTGTGTGTGTGTGTGTGTGTGTGTGTGTATACCACTTGATTTTGAATTAAAACAAGGTGACATGTAAAAAAATTATAATATAATGAAAAAAGGGTTAATAAATGGTCATAAAAGTGAAATATGTAGAAATGGAAAGTATCCAATTGGAAAGTATTATATATTTCAAGCTATCAAATTGCACTACAACCCTAAATCAAATATTTGAAGCATTCAAAAGGTCAAATATACTATTGAATTACTTATACCAATGGTTACAAAGAGAAATATCATATAACTTCACTATTATAATTCCACACACATGCCTTGGAGGGAGAAATACATGCGTGTATGAGGACCTCTTTGGATTATTGGTTATGTAAGTAGAACTTAGCAACAAATGAGGTCGATAGGGTTATCTTGATTCATATGATAACCCCTTTTTACCAAGTTATAGGAGATCCAATGGAAAGGAAATAGGTTTTTTCTTATTCTCTATATTACACACATGAAAATACACATCCAACAATGTAAAATAATTTCATAAGTCATAATGCAGGTTAGGTGTAAAATTGGAATCATTGAGTGCATACATTTAACTAGGCATCTATGTTAGAAACATATAATTGTATTTAAACTATTATCCCCATTCGATGTAACTACCTAATATAAAAAAATAGTTAGAATATATTAAAAACAAGGTCAAGATATTTAAGTTATCCTTATGACAATTCTTGATCACTTTCATACCCCAAAATAGAATATCAAATAAGATATGCTCTATTTTATCCCTTAGCTACTTTGTACTTATTTTATTTATTGTACATGATTAAATTAATTTTATTTTTAAAGTAATGTGTTACATTTATTAAATATAAATATTATAATATTACATTAGAAAATATTTTTTTCTTATTTGTTTCTCTTGTGAACTCTAAAATCATTAAAACATTTAGTGAACCCATCCTCTATTTGTTGAATCAAAACCTTAGTTTTCATATTAGGATTTTTGCTTTCTTATAAATTTTATTTTAGATTTGTATATTTTATTTTGGTATCTAATTTCTCTATTACTTATATTGGCATATCTTAGGAATGTTTAGTTACATTATTGCTTTGACCCTAGTGGTTGTGTGTTTAATAATTATCTTAAACATTATAACCCTTATGGCCTCATTAATAGAAGCCATGTATGGAAGCTCAATTATGATCATTAATTTAATCCACATGATAATAAATACACTACATATGAATATATTATAACACACTAAACATAGGATAAAACCTCTTTTGATTAAAGCTATGATAATGAAAAAATCAATGATGCAAATACAAATGTAAATGGGAAATGTGGTGATTATGATGCTTTTACTTATGGGTATGAATATGATTCCATATGTATTGTCTATGATAATAATATTACTAATTTATTTTACTATGATTAAGAGATAAAAAATATATAAAATGGTAGAATTCATAATGTTGCATGCATACCTTTAGTTACTTCAAAAAGTGAGTGCACTTCTTCCCCTTGTAATAATACAAATATTGAAAAGTTGAATGTTCCTCCTCTATCTCTCATGATGAAAATATTGATGAAATCAAGTATGTGCCTCCTTTTCTAAGTAATATCAATGTTGAAAATCATATTCTCTATTTAGATGATTCAAATGCAAATAGCAAAATTTATTCTTCCCCTCTAATTTGTGATGATAAAAATACATGTTTTATGTATCCCATTATCTTTCTTGAGGAAAAAATGAGAGTGAATATAATAATAATTAATTAATTACAAAAAATGCATTGTTTGGGGATACAAATAAGCTCCTAAGTATCATTTGCAAAGATCGAGTCATGTAAGACAAACAAAGTCAAAACTATCATTGTATATTCTCTCCCTCCTTTATAAATTAAAACTAAAAATGAAAATTTAATTATTTCCTCTCATGATGTTTCAAATGAAATAATAAATGTTTCTTTCCTTCCCTCCTTTTAAATTTTTGATACAAAAGAGCAAATTAGTACAAGTGAAATGTTTTCCCCTACTCCTATTCAATGTCAATATATTTATAGTAGTACCAACCTTCATACAATCCATCATGAGATAATCACCTATTTAACCATGGATACCCACTTTCAAAATCAATTAAAAACATGTGTTGACTTTCCCCTTGATAGTTTAAAAGATTCAATTATTCTTATGTTCCATGTGCATGGTAATTTATATCCAATAACAAAAATTTCAACCTCTTGTTATAATATGTTATCTATCATGACTACCATGGGATATTTACAAAAAATTAACACTCTTAAACTATAAATTTCTTCTCATTAGGATATTCTTGAGGATAATACATTAACATAGTCAAATATTTCTATAAATGTATTTGAGCATCCTTATCCTTTAAATTTTACTACGCCTGAGTTATACTCCTTAAATGGTCAACCCTTCTATTAATTTTAAAAAAAATATACATTCCTTTGAATATTTATCCCAAAAGTTAATCTTACTCTTAAAGTCTTTTCATTGTATCTTAACCCAAGGGGTTCTTGATTGGTTTTATAGTCTTCCAAATGGTTCATTATCAACTTTAAAAAAACTTGAAGATGTGTTTCTATCACATTTTCATCATTATAACTTTCCTAAGTTACCATTGGAACATTTTAGATCATTGAAACAAATATAAAATGAGTCTATATGATGATCATCACAAACTCTTTCACTATTTCTAAGGCCAATTTGATGTAATTAGGTCTCAACAAGACCATGATATTACTAGGTCTGTCCTTCCATTTTATATAGGATAGAGCCTTATAATTTTTTTATTTTAATCTTAAAATATTATTTATAGTTTAAAATATTTTTCACCATCCATTTACTATATTCTAAGATAATAAATTGATCTTGACCTTTTAATGTACTTGGATTTGTAACAAAATAGGAAAACAATCTTCTTTTAGGATTGACAATTAGGACTATCACCTTATTAAGTAGAGATACTAATAAAAAATTGGAATTATTATGTATTAAATATATTATTTTCTTAAAAATAAATGTTATCTTGACTAATAGCCTGATTTACACTCTTCTTATACTCAATTTAAAAAAAACACAATATTCAGATTTTTAGACTTTGTACATAAATCTATAGACTATGTTTTTTAAATAAATTTAGTTAAATGTATTAAAAATATTAAATAATACTTATATCCATTAATATACATACTCACACAATATTATTAAAAAATTACACACCATTTTTTTATTCCTTTTAAAGTTATGCACCTTTTAATGCTACTAAAAGTGGGTTTTTACATTACTTACAAATCTATAGTTTGAGTTTTGTCAATATATCTCTTTCCAAGTGTCAAAAAAATATCAAATCACATTTAAAATATCATAAAAAATATATTTAAACTTTAAATAAAATTTTATATCATTTGGTTGGTTAGTATAGAAGTTATGCCCATTTTATTCTTTCCAAATAATGTTTTGGGTTTGTCCTTAGGACTACAAGTCTATGTTTTGACCATAAATTAAACTATAGACCTATAAAAACCTTGAAATAACTTTTTATAGGTCATAAATATAATAATAAATATTCATAAAAAATTCATGGCATTGGATCATTACTTTAGGAGATATAATGGTTTTTGTCTTCTTAAACCCTTCTAAAACCCTAAATTATTGGCATACTAACTATATTTTGACTAAAAATCCTTATATAGATCACCAAAACTCATGAAATACTTTCAAAAAAATACTTTAAAATCATTATACAAAGTTATAGACAATTTTCATGGTTCAATCTCAAGATATAAAGCATTTTGTGTCTCAAACCCTAGTAGGCCTATGTATAGGTTGAGAGTATTCAAAAATGTATAATTTTAAGTTTAGAGATTTTTTTTTTTAATTATTCCACTTGGATTAGGTCTACCCCATAAATAAATACTATTACATATAATTTCAAGAATTTAAAAATATCTAAAAGAGGATAAATAACTTTTCTCGTGAATGTACCTATGGGTTTTTTTGATTGAAGACAACTTGTTTATATTATTGAAGCCTGGAAAACAAGGAAATGATTTCCAAAAAAATTTCATTATTGAATAATAAATTCAATATTCATTTACATTAATAATCAACTCAATTTCTTTTAGCAACCAAAATTTTTTTTTAACATCAAAATAAACAACTACGGTATAAATAATTAATTAGAGTTTAACATAGAAGGACAAAGTGAGATCCATAATTGTGTCATAGCCAACATAGGAACTAGACCAAGTCGATAAATTAAAAATTAATTCATTAGTGAGAATTTTAACTACTTATTATTTTGGGTAGAAGTGGGTTAGTTTAGAAATACTCAGACACTTCTATCTACACACCTCAATGTGGCCCTCCTAGTAAAGATGTCACTACCTTGTACACTTACCGAAGTACCTGCACAGGCTATAAAACAACTGGTACCTCAATGGGTAAATTAATTTTTTTTTTAAAAAAAATAGCTATAATAAGTAAAATATATTTAACAAAAGAATAATTGAACACTAAGCTTACATAATCAAGATCAATAAAATTCACAAACAATCGACAGTGATCATGGAAAAGGACTATTTACAAAAGCAATGCAAAGCTTTGGAACACATTACAAAGTTTACAAAAAGGTAAGGGACAATATTGACATCCCATAAGAAGGTAGCTTAAGGAGACTAGATCAAATAATAAGCATACCAATTAAGCTTATTGATATATTATAACAACCATGCTTATGTTCCATTTTGGAATATATTTTCTTTATAAAACATGGTTAGTCTCAAGGTTCAAGTCAAAACATGCCTACTTAATTATCTTATTTATTTTATTCAACCCTAAAAGGTTAAACAAACACAATTAAAATAACATTATTTTAAAATTCATTAATTTAAGGAACTCAATTTACTTATATAAGGTTTAACACTTAACTTTATTAATTATGTAAATCAAATTTCAACTTATGTCAATGTTCTTTAAACAAAGAAAAACATATTTTTTTAATGCTATATGTTAGAATAGTTTCTCATTCATACATTTCGAGGAAGAATTATTAATTCCATATTAATTATTATAACTCACCACATTGTCTTGTTACAATTCCATGTCTTTGTAGAAAACTTATTATTATTCCTTGATCCAATTCCATGCAAGAAGTAGGGGTTCCTCAAGAACACCATGCCTCAATGAAATAGTATTTATAATATAAGACATTTCAAGAACATAACCATTTACAAATTGGTCTATGAAATTAGCTTTAACATTTGTAAAATAATTGAATCATTTTAATTGAATTTTATTTATAGTTGTTTAGCCCATCAATTCCAATTATACAAGGTTGTCCCAAAATAGTTCTATCACTTTAGATATTGACACAATGGTTTCCAAAAATGATTTTATTAATTATATAATATTAAAGGGGATATTAACTTAAGACACCTTTTAGGTTTATTTAAATGAATCCTAAACATAGAGTCAATCTAACAATTGCAGATCTTTAACATAGGTCTTATGTTTTTGATGTAAGCAAATGAAGACTTATTATAAGTATATAAAAATTTTAATCAACACAACTTCTCCTTGATCAAATGATATCTTTATAAAACTTTAATAAACATAATTATGAAATAATTATAAGTTAGTCAAATAAATCTTAACAATTTAATTTAGACATGAGGTATATCAAATATAGTTTATACATACAAAGTATCACTTTCCAATTTCATATACACTTTAGCAAACATAAGGATCACATAGTATCTCACAATTAAATTTTATAGTTTTAATTCAAAATCAACTAATTACTATGTCAATTATCCAGCTAGATCAATGCCATTGACCTGAGATAAGAAGACTAATAGTGTTGAATAGTTATATGAAATTTTTAAAGCTTTACGAACACAAATACATGAAAGGGAATAATGAAATGATTTATTACAATTATGTTAAAAAATAATGCAACATACTTAAGCAATACATAACTCATTGACATTCAAATAAGACTCTACATAAATCAAACATTCAATTCACATAATATAAAATTAATGAATGAATTAGTTTAGCCCATGCAACTAGAATTCTATAATATCAAATGCCACAATGAATGTTTATAATCATATATGTAAATGACAACATAAATAATACTTTGATATTTAAAAGATCAAACTTTAATCACAATTATAAGTCAACCTGCATACACTAACCTAATTATACAAATTAAACTTAACCTTAACCTTGAATCAAAAAACTAATAATCATTAATATAAATAATGATGTTAATTACACATTCATGAAAAAATTCCTTTTACAATCAATTATCAATATAATTAAACTAGAATAAGTACAACAAACAATATTCCACATATAATATAAAGTTGTAAATACACACCTACACAGTCCCAATGATCCCAACCATTAGTGGCCCTAGACCACCTCATCCATCAGTTAGATGTGATTCCATCTAGAAAAGAGAAGTGAGTAAGATAACAATGTCAATTAAGCATGACATAACAAACCCATATTATGAAAACATTCAAACAAGACTAATAAAACTAACACCTTTATAGTTATTCTAACTACTTAAGATAATTTTATATCATTCTAATATTTAATATTAAGAGTGAAATCCATGGCATTATACCCACAATCCCTAATCCAACATTAGGGTACAACACCCAAAATAACTACAATTGTATTACTGCTAGTAACCATGAATACAAACAATATTCTTTAAACATTTTGATCTAAATAAAATGAACTTAAATGACTCAAATAATTTTTTATAAATTAGCTAAACCAAATACTAAAAACATCCTCATAAACTTTCAAGAAAAGAGTTATCAAACTTACATCAAAATACATCAGACCTCAACTCAAGTTCTCATGCTAGATAACATATTCACATAGTCAATGAAAATAAAATCAACAACATTGAATATATTCAAAGTACAAGCTTAATGTTGACCAATATGGTCAAATAAATAATAATGATGAAAATTCCCAAGTCATTATCACTAATTGATAATTATAATAATGACTTAAAACATTCATACAAATGCTTAAAGTCAAAACAGATTTAAAAACTCATGATGCAACCAAATCATCAAATTAATCCTTTACTTGAATTTAAACAATCATGCAGATAATCAATATTGAGAGACTCAAATAGACTTTCATCATGAGTCAAAAAGCTCATAATGACAAAATCAAATACATTGGATGTACAACTTATAATGTAACATATTAAAATAAAAATAAAATAATATTTTAGGTAAAACCTATATGGTATTTGAACCCCACCTTTAACTTAAGTAAATCATTATATTCTTCTAAGGTTGTGGCCTAAAATAATGCATAGGCTTGTGTTTATTAAAAATAAATAACCTAATTAAAACTCAAACTATATATTTAGGGTTTCCAGCTCATTACTAGGTTACTAAAAACATAAATAACCCATGAATCATGCACAATCATAAATGACATAACCAATGCTATAAAATAACTTACATAAAAACAAAAATGGATTTTCATAGCATACACACAAAGAACTATTATCTACATGTCATGGTCGAGGCCGTGTTATTCTCCATTTCCTTTTAATTAAAAATCAAATACAACCCAAAAATAATTCAAAACCTAATGGGTTTTACTCATGCAAAAAAACCATTACAACACTTCATCTTGTAAGATATAAACTAGTAACATGACTTCATATCTTTCCAACATAAACCTAGTCCATACTAGCAAGGTTAGACTATAAAATCAATTAGAATTTTAAACACAATACTTACTTATATAGTAGGTAAAATAATGCAAAAGATGGAGAATTTACCTATTTTCCTTGCCTCCACAAGCTTTTATACATTCACATATGATGAATGTAAAAGACTAGTTGACCCATTTAAGCCAAATCAAACCACCAAAAAACTCTAAAAAAACCTCCACATGGATGAAAAGACAAATGACTCACTATAATTTGAGCTTTGATAAAAATTCATGCATCTAACTTCATTCATATTTCTCTTGGTTACCATTCCTAATTTATGGTAGTGTTTCCCCAAGTGCAAGGCTTTTAAATGACAAGCAAAATTAACATGAAATAGCCCTAAAAGGTTTGTGAAGAGTCTCAACCTTCTTGCATATAATGGAGGGATAATTTTATTAACCAAAAATTCAAACAACAGAATAAACACCTTGAACTAATACCATACCCCAAGGTGGTTTGTGGTCCTCCAATTACCTAACCAAAGTAATCTAATCCAAGAATTGGTCTCATAATTGTTGAATTAAACAAGAGTCACACATAACAAAGGATACCTTAAGTGAATTTAAACAATAATGATAAGATGAATTCAAAATTTAAAATGCCTTTGAACCACAATCAATGAATAATTCCTTTAGCCAAAATGAAATAGGACTATGACTAGTAATCAAGTCACTTAAGAATCCAAACATAATTTATGATTATAAAAACAAGTCATATAGAATAGAACACTAGTGCAATGTTAAAGACCAATAAGAAATATTAATGGAAAACAATATAAGGAGTGAGATAATCAATTAATATCAAATAGTATAGGAAAAAATACTACACTTTTTGATAATGCCAACAAGTATCAATTAGATCATGGATTTGAAATCAGCTGAATAAAGTAATAATCAAACATACATTCAAAAATGAATAATAATCAACTAAATAATGAAATTGAATTAAATAAATGATAAACATTCATCAATATAAAACAAGCATATAAAAATGACTTAAAGAATTCATAATAGTCAATGCTCAATTTGCCATTTAAATTAACTATTTTACTTTTGATCATTTTCTCCACCTCACCTGACTACTAGGAGTCACATGTAACCTAGCTCATATCTGGTACCTATAGCCATAATACACCATCAAAAATATCCATATTATATAAGAGAAATAAATAGAATAATGATATTAAATGTAATAATATAACTAAAATGAATAATGAATTAGTAACTCATTAAGCATAAATATTCAATGTTGTAATGAAAATATTATCAAATAATTATCTCAATAATAATAATAATTGATCAACATAGATCATAGAACTATATCAAAATAGTAATCCAAATAATTATGTACTGAATAGTTCATAATTAAACCATAACAATAATTGATATAAATACATTCAAATAGGGTCATGAAATCTTCCCCCGCTTGGAAGAGAGTCATCTTGATAATCAAAATAACCAAGGCTAGTGTTTTTTGAAAATACTCTCATCTTCCCAAGTAGAAATTATTTTGACAAAGGATCCCATTGAAGCATAATTTGGGAAATCTCATGATTTCATAATATAATTTTATGATGGTCTAGGATTTTAACTGGATATAACTTCATCGTTTCCTCTTCTAAAACCTCGAGATGAGTCTAATCCAAAACATGAGAATGATCGGGTATATAATTTCTCAATAATTCAACATGAAAAACATCATGAATATGGAACATATAAGGAGGAAGGGATAGTCAATAGGCAACATGACTAATCTTCTCCAAATTTTTATAAGGTGTTATAAATTGAGGAGCTATTTTGTAAATTTTTCCAAACTTAATCAAAATTTTATGTAGTTTAACACACATAGAAACTTTACCACCAACTTCAAATTCATGTGGAAACCTATTTAAATCAACACAACTATTTTTCCTATCAAACCTAACCTTTATATTTTTCCTTATTAATTCCATTTACCTATCATATTCTTGTAAAATATTAGGGCTGATAATAGTTCTATTTTCTAAACTTTTCTAGCTAATTGAAGCCCTACACTTACATCTATAATTTTTTTTGAATGGGGACATTTAATAATGTAATGGTATGTATTATTATAACAAAATTCAACTAAGTGTAAGTAATATTTCCATTTACCTTGTTGATCCATCACATACAATCTTAACATGTCTTCCACAACTTGATTTAATCTTTCTATCTAACCATCCATTTATAGGTGATAAGACAAACTAAAGTTCAATAATTTACATAAAGCAATAGTCAAAGTATTTCAAAACCTTGAAGAAAAAACTTTATCTCTATCAAAAATAATAATTTAGTCATAGCATTCAACTGTACTTTTTCTTTCACAAACCTTTCAACAAACATAAACGTATCATCAATTAAATTTACAGTAATAAAGTTACTAGCTTTATTAAACTTATCTATTATAACTAGAATACTATCATGTTTGCTTCAAGATTTTGAAAAACCAACAATGAAATCTAAGGAAATCATAACCCACTTGCCTCATGAAACATCATGAGGGTACAACAATACTCCTAGATGGAAATTTTTAATTTTCATGTGTTGGCATTCCAAAAATTTTGACCCAAAATTATTAACTTCATGTTTCAAACTAGGCCAATAATATATCCTTCTCAGCTTGTGGTTCATCTTCATGACAACAAAATGAGTAAAATAAGGTGTTTTATGCATTTATTTCATAAAAATGTTCCTTAAGTCACTAGATTGAGGTACATAAATTATATTTGTATGTCTAATTAAACCATCATAATAAAAAAAAAATTAGAAAATTCTTTTTTATAGGCTTGTTATCCAAATTTCCACTTACAGCTTGGCAAAACTTATTAAAGTGATACTATTCCAAAATTTTAGGTCTTAAATTATTTTGTAGAATAGACAAGGAAATGATATACGTGCATCAATTGAATGCATTTTTAACATGATTATCCTTAAATTTAACATATGAAATATTCATATAAAAATTACTCATAAATTCTAGCCATCTATGTTGGTGAGCATTCAGATCATCTTAGGAAAATAAATATTTCAAGCTATGATGATCAGATTTTACTTTAAAAGGCTTACCCAATAAAAAGTATTCTCATTTCTTCAAAACATGTATAATGGCATCATGTTCCAAGTCATGAGTGGTGAAATTTTTCTCATGATATTTTAGTTTTACGACTCATAATCCATAACTAAACCATTTTGAGTTAACACACCACCCAAGCCTTTTTATATTCATCAACCTATATTTTGAAATTAATATTAAGATCTAATATAATAAGTACAAGTGTTGTATTTAACATTTATTTAATCTTCTTAAAATATTTTTCACACTCAAAATTCCAAATAAAATTCTTACCCTTGCATCGTAAGGAATTTATTGGATTAAATAACTTATAAAAAAATTCAACAAACCTTATATAATAACCAATTAGTCCCATAGAACTACGTACTTCATGTACTTTTTTAGGAGCAGGACACTCTTGGATAGCTTTATTTTTTGTTTGATCAACAATAATTCTAGCCTTATATATTATGTGACCCAAATAAAACAAATTTAGATGCTTTCCAAATTACTTATGTTGCCTTAGCCTTTGCATCACTAAACATACATAATGTTCATGTTTAGTTGTGTTCTTAGAATATATCGGTATGTCATCAAGAAAAACTAGAAAAAAATTGTGCAAAACATCCCTGAATACACTATTCATTAAATTCATTAATGTATTAGATTCATTAATCAAAATAAAGAGCATTATCATAAAATTATAATTTCCATACTAAATTTTAAAAATGGTCTTATGGATGTCTTCATCCTTAATTCTCAACTGGTAATAGCCTGATCTTAAATCCATCTTAGAAAAGATATAAGTATATTTCATTTGATCAAACAAATTATTTATCTTAGGTAAAGGATAATGATTCTTGATAGTCACCTTGTTAAGCATGTGATATTTAGCACACAAATATAGGGTTCTATCCTTATTTTCACCATAGGTACACCCTAAGGTGACACACTTAGCCTAATGCTTCCACTTATTACTAACTCTTTAGTTAAGATTTAATTTCCTATAAATTAACTACATTAATATTATAAGGTACTTTATATGTAAGGGATACCCCTAATATTACATCAATAAAAAATATAAACTCTCTCTTAGGAGGTAAACTAAGTAGTTTTTATAGAAAAAAATAAGAGAATTCTTGTAAAAATGGATATTCTTAGAATGTTGTTTTTGTTGTAGGTTTTGATCTATGCATATGTACAACATAAAATATATAGCCTTTATGCATTACTTTCTTTATTTTTAAAGTTAACAACACCCTACATATCTTAGGTTTTAATAAACCTTGAATTATTATTGATTTTTCCATGTTATCATAACATTTAATCACTTTATTACAACAATATAGATTAGATTTATGATATTAAAACCAATTCATGCCCATAATGACATCAAAAGAACCAAGAGGAGATAAAACTAGGCTAACTTTAGTTTAAAATTGATTAACTTTAAGCTTACTTATTTAAGACACTTAGAAAATAGGACCCTTTTACTTAAGCCAAACTCAAAATCCAAACCATACTTCAATGTCATAGGATTAGTTTACATTTATTCACTAACTTTGGTTTAATAAAACTATATGTTTCTCCCAAATCAAACAAAATTGAAATTGAAATATCATTTAATTTACCATTGAATTTGATAGGGTTGCTTAAAATTTTGATTTTCTATTATCCATAACTACATACACTTTACAGTTAGCTAATTGACCTAATTTTAGCTTGGTTAAATGCTTGTGATAATGATTATCACCATGTTCTAAACATATTAAAGTCTTTTGAGGTGAAATAGGAATGATATTTTCCCTAGTGGTAGGTATTTTTGACTACCTTGGGTTTTATGTTTATTAAATTTGGAATACTTTAGAAGAACTATAATTCTTGAAGTTCTTATTCTACCCTTGAAATTTATTAAATCAATTGTACTCTTGATAAATTTTTGGTTTTGATTAGATTTATTGAAATTCTTAGGTGAAGGGAATATTTTTTTCCCTTAAACTACTATCTATTATATTTAAACTCTTGCCTCACATTTTTATAATCTTTATCTTTTTATTCTACCCTATGATCAAATTCAATAGAAATAGTTAGAGTCTTAGGATCAGTCATTTTGATAAAATGAATCAATGACTAACTCAACCCCAAATATAACTTGATAATTCTATTCTCTTTTTCGTGAATGTAGTTAAGATGATGAAATAGGTTTAAAAACTTGTTTTCATACTTAGTTATAGGCATATTCTCTTATTTAAACAACTGATAATTAGGTATTTTATGTAACTAAAAGTTTGATCTAAGATACCTCTTCTTGAAATGCCTTTCAAAAGCAGGCTAGGTAAGAGTCATTGGTTGGTAACCCTTTAAGGCATAGATATGGTTCCACCATTTAGTTGTAACTCTTACTAATTGATAAGAAAACACTCTTGTTTTAAAATTAAAGGACATATTATGTAGATTAAAATAATTATGTATGTGAACCAACCATACATTAGTTGTATCACATGATTCATCACCTAAAAAGGTTGGAGGAGGAAACATTTTTAGTTATTTGATGATAAGATCAACCACATTGGCATGGTTATCCTTAAGTGCTTGCTCACCAAATTATCCTTCATGTCTAAGAGGTAGTTATTTAGGTGGAACACCCTCCAAGTTATTAAATTTGCATTCTTGGGTGTCCATCTTGTTTTTTAGAGCATTCAATGTAGTAAGTATCCCATTCAATACTACCTCCTAGTTAACATGAGGTTTATTTTCACCATGTTTAGGATATCCAATATTTATTCTAACATTATTGAGAGGAGGTACCTCTTTTTTAGAAGTATTGGCCATAAGACCTCTAACTCTATCAAGGTTAACATTTATTGGGTTATTATTTACCATTCCATATCTTATTCTCACTATCCTGAGGTGAAACCAATAACAATTTAGTAGGAAAAATAAAAATAAAACATTTCTCAAATTTTCCTATAGAAATATAAATTATTTAGATACTAATATGTAACAACCACATTTTTTTATAAAATCAAGATAAACAATTATGGTATAAACACTTAATAAATGTTTAGCATAAAAAGATGAAGTGAGATCCATAAATGTGTCATAGACAACATAAGAAATAAACCAAGTCCATAAATTAACAATGACTTCAATATGAAGTCTTTTAACCACTTAGTATTTGGTTAGTATTGGGTAATTTTAGAAATACTCATGCATGCTTATCCGTGTACATGGCCTTCCTAGTAAATCGATCACTAACTTATACACTTACCTGAGTAAATATATGGACTACAAAATAGTCAGTACCCTAATGGGTAAATCAAAAAATTTTTAATAACAATTGTACCAAGTAAGATAGATTTAATATAAGAATCATCCTATTAATCTTGCATAAGTAAGATCTATCAAATTTAGAAATAATAGGAAGTGATCATGAAAAAGGACTATTTTTAAAATTAATGAAAACCTTTGGAAGACATTAAAAATTTCATAAACAAGGGACACGATTGACATCCCACTGATAGGGACCTTAAGGAGATTATATAAAAGTATAAGCATACCAATTAAAATTCTTGAGATGTTTTAAAAACCATGCTTGTTTTCTATTTTAGAACATATTTTATTTTCAAAATACATGATTAGATCAAGGTATAGCTCAGAATATGCCTGATTAATGATCTTATTAATTCTAGTAAACCCTAAAAGTTTAAACAAACACACTTAAACATCAATATTTTAATATGCATGAGTTAAAGAAACTTAATGTATTTATATAAGGTTTAACACTTAGCCTTATTAATTAAGTGAATAAAACTTCAACTTAAATTAACATTCTTTAGACCCAAAAAAAAATGTAATTGTTTAATACTATATGTTAGAAACTTTTGTCTTTATTACCATTTAAGGAAGACTTATTAATTCTATATTATTGATTATAACTCACCACATTGTCTTAGTACAATTCCATGTATTTATTTAATAATTTAATATTATTCCTTAAGTCAATTCCACATAAGAAGCAAGTGTTCCTCAAGCACATCATGCCTAAATGAAATAGCCATTGGAGTATATAACATTTTTAATAACTTAACCATTTACATATTGGTTTAATAATTTAGCTTTAACATTTCTATAAGATTTGAATCATGTTAATTGAATCTTATTTATAATTCATCAAACCATCAATTTGAAATTATAAAAGGTTATCCCAAAATAGTTCTATCACTTTAAACAATGATATAATGGTTTACAAAAATGATTGTATTCATTATATAATCTTGAAGAGGATATTATTTATAGACACTTTTTAAGTTTCTTTAAATGAATCTGAAACATAGAGTCAATCTAACAATTGTAGATCCTTGACATAGGTCTTGTGTTTTTGATGTAGTCAAATGAAGACTTATCACATGTATATAAAAATCCCAATGAACACAACTCTTATTTTTTCTTGATATCTTTATACAACATTAATAAGCATAATGATCAAATAATTATAAGTTACTAAAAGTAATCTTAACAACTTAATTTGTACATGAGATATATAAAATATACTTTATACATACAAAGTATATCCAATTTATTGTACACTTTAACAAACATGATGATCATATAGTCTCTCACAATTAAATAGTATAACTGTAATTCAAAAGTAACTAATTGTATACACCTTAATTTTGTCAAGCAACCACAAGTACTATGTCTTTTGTTGTTATTTCACATGAAGGTATTAGTGATGAATACAATCCTTGTTCACATGGTTGTGTTGGGTCTTTTGATCTTTCTTATGTCTTATCTTCCCTATTTTTTATACCCCTAGTGGTCCTAAGTCACCTCTTCCTAGTCAAAGGGGCCCATAACATGTCCTACTTGGTATTATCTCTATTTTTAGGCCTCATGACACTAGCACCATTTTCAAGAAAGTAGTGCCATGTGGTGCTAGTGTTCAATTATGGCTCTAGTGTCTAATAGTCATTTTCTCTTGGGTTTTGAGTCCTAACCCTATATTGATTCTTCTCTTATGTTTTTATCCCTCTTTTATGACTTGTCATCCAATGATTAAGGACTTATATTCAAATAAATGTTCCTTCTATATAAATAGCCTCACAAGGCATTTTACATCTAGAACTTACTATTTTGGCATGTAATTACATAAAATAAATCAATAATACAAATTAATACTTTCATACTACTTAGCTATCACATCTAGACATTACATGCTTGATGAAATAAGAGCTTAAGGAAAATTATTCTAGCATACCATGTGTGTTGATTACGCACATTTCATAAGGGATAATTGCATGTATTTTTAGACCCATATCATTGGGTTTATTATAGGTAAAGTCTAAGACAATAGGGGTTATGCTCCATGTGATCATAATATCCCACAACCCAATTTTTCCATTTCTTTTGCATTTTATCTAATTATTGTTTCATGTGTGCAACTAATCATTAGGGTTTTAGAAGATATTAAACTAAAATAGTGACACATGTGATCTTAAAGAAGATATAAAACCACCTACATGTCCCTAAAAGCCTCCCATAACTTCTTTTAATGTTTTAAATAGCTCCTACAATAGGGATACTACTACCATAATTAGATATTAGTACAATGTCTCCACATAATGTCACTACTATCTGAGACCAAGTTTTAGTTACAATCATATAATGGAAGGTGTTTTCCTATTTATCTATCTTGTTTTAGCCTCCTAATCCACAAAAATACCTATTTCATTTTAGATAAGTGTTCTTTCTCTCTATTCTTGCCATTTGGGGAAAGGTTTATCAAATTAGTTATTTCCATTTTTCGTTCTAGGTTATTTTTATACTTAGACCTTTAACAACATATGATTTACATGCACTAAGTCCTATAAGGTTCAAAAATTTATTGAACCTTACTTAATTTGAATATTCCTTAAAACCCTAATTTTTCCCAAGGTTTACCTTCTTATAATTTTTTAGCACTAAATTAGGGTACATACTTTTTTTTCATATTTTTTTACACAACCTAGCTCATTCAAACTAATCATATATTAGGGTCTCATTAATTCAATATAATTTAAACTTTTGAAAAGCAATCCTCATTCAAATCCTCAATCCATATAATAGGTCCCTATACATATAAATACTAAAAATTATGGTTTTACTTACAATCCTAATTTTTTATACACATCGGGTTAAAATTTTCTCAAAGTTGCACATATAATTATGTTAGATTAAATTATACCTATTGTGTGCTTCCTATTCATTATTCACATTATCTTATTTGAAAAGTTTCAAATGGAATCTAATAAGTCTCATACCCCTCACCCAATTGATGAATTTCTAAAATTTTCTCATAATGATGAATGGACAAATTTTCAAGATTGTACATTAGAACATGATAATGATTTCATTTATAATGATGAAGATGACTATTTTTGTAATTATGGATGTGAGTATTACTATGATCATGATAATGAAAATGCTGATGAGGATATATTAGATACATATTCTTCTCTTTCCTCTCCCTCTTATCTTACACCTAAAAATAAAACTAATAATATAATTCCAAAATAACATGTTTTTGGTAGTGATTTGTTCTAATGTGATCCTAGATTTTCAACTACTTCTGCTACCTACTTATTCAGTTTAAATCCATATAAGTTCAATATGTGAAATCCATTTTTTCATGATTCAAATAAAGTAGACAAGAGAAAGGCATCTTCTTTACACTTATGAGTTAAATTCAAAAAAGCATGTACCAATGATATTACACCTTTTACCAATGCACAAACTAAGGTAGATGAAATTATTTAATCACATTATTTTACATTCCAAGCTTAATATAATAATTATTTACAACATATTGATAATTAAAATGTATCTAACTCTTATCCTACATGTCATAATATTCAAAATGAAAACATGATTTCTACTTCATCTACCCTTGATCATAAGATTGAAATTAATAATCATTTATCCACTCCATACATATCTAGTTAATAAATGCATTGCATTACACCCACACATGATGACACATTATGTAGTAGTAAAAAGTTAAAATATTTTTTTCTCTCTTTATTAGTGAGCATTCAAATGATACTTATTCTACTATTACTTCTACAAGTGAATTAAACTTTGATTTTGATGAACCTTGGGATAACGATGATTACAATGATTATGATGTAGAAGATATGGATTTTACACCTTATAGTCCTCTTACTACTACACTTATTTCTCTTGTTAAAATAATTCTAGGTCACATGTAGAAAACACACACACACACACACACACACACACACACACACACACACACACACACACACACACACACACACACACACACACACACACACACACACACACACAGAGACTTACGTTCATAGTTTACATATCTTACATTCATAAGACAATAAAGTACCTTATAATCAATTAACAAGTGATACTTATTTGTAATTTATTAAATTAAGAGATACCAAAGGATGTCCCTCAACCCAAATTAATATAATATAACATGTTTCTCAACATAACCTAAATGAGGGTGATACATAATTTCCCTCTAACTAGGTCTTAGCTATCACACTTCCAAAGGTTACAAAGAATAAAAAAATCCTCCCTAAAAAAGGTTCATGTTAACAAGTTTGACCTCATAGGTCAAACTGTCACCACTAAAATTGGAAACTTTTATCATCATGAGTGTTTACCATACTTATCATTGCATTGGTATTTTTATTTTCATTTTTGTTCACTTGAAGTATTGGTTAGCAGAGTTTAAGGTAAATTTTATAAGTTTAAGGTTCATTCATCATATCTATGTGCATATCTAGTCACTTATTGATCCATTTTAGTGAGTTTGAAGTGATGAAAGGAGTTTAGTGTGTCTTGATAGGTCTCATATCATGTGTCAAGGTCATGTCATGATCTACAAGTGATTAAGTAGGTTGGTGATATTCTTGACTAACATCATAACCCAGTTGGTTGCATTTTAAATCATTTGATGGATTATAGAGAAGGTTTTATAAGGTAACAATAATATATTAATATAATAAGGTTACTATACACCTTTTAAGATATATAAAGGTCTTGTCAATACCTTTTTTAATCATTTTCATTGTGTTTCTTAAGTGATTATGACAATTTTAGTGCTAAAAAGGGCTTTTTAAGGCTATTTGTATAATTTTTCAAGGTAAAATTAACTTTTAAGCATATTAAAGACTTAATTTATCCCCCTTAAGGTGAAATCCATGGTTTTGAGGGAGTTATAGGTGATAAAATGAATAAAACCTGTTCATCTCTCTTATTTGCTTATTTGTCAACTCAAAAAAGGCCAAAGAGTTTTGTTTAGTATGATTAAGAGATAGAAGGTCAGGTCAAAATATCTTTGTAAATGATAGGTAACCTAATGAAATTAAATTTTATGGCACTGGTTGTCAAATTCATCTCCCCATATTTATTAAAAATCATTAATAATGTAAGAGTGTCACTATGTCCTAGTCATCCAGACAGGGTCTAGGTTTGTCTTTGTTTCCTCACTTCAAAAATTTATGGATAAAAATGATTATTGTGGGATTATTTTTACTTAAAATAGGACCTCTTTAATTTTTGACTCATGGATTACCTATTTATTACAATGGTATTTTGGTATAAAATTATTTACCTATATTGATTGTCAAATCCAACAGTTAGGAAGCATGTTTTGATTTGGTAACTAAGTGTCTTCATATTCAAGGGTTATTAAGTTCATAAATCAGTCATGATACATCTATTATGTTATAAAATATCATATTCATACATATTAAAGAATGGATTCCTTGAGATATACATAGTGAGAGGGTCTTTTAGCAAGGTGTAGTCACAAAATCACGAGTGTCTGATGTAACAAGGTCTTAAAGAGGTGAGCAAATGAGTTTGTCATGTACCTAAATGGAGAGAAATATTATTTCATCTCAATTATATATTCCATATGATATTTAAAATAGCATTATCTCTTAATTCTCAATATATCACTCATGGGATTTACTACATAAACTTTTCCCCATGGTCTCCATCGAATAAGGTAAAGAATAATAATAACAAATGTTAATGAACATAGGAGTCATGAAGATAAAGAGGTTGGTGTAAGATAATGAGTTAGATGTAGAACAATCTATAAATTTCATTAAGGTGACTAGTGAGATTTTAGAGAGAAAATATCTAATTATGTTTTATAAACTATAATGACATACTCAGGTCTGTGTATCATGATCAAAAGAAGCTTCAAATTGACTATGTGCACTTGAAGATGAAATATGAAGGTGTCAAATGGATATTCAAGGTGATATATCCCATTGGATGGATGATAATTTTTAAGATACCACCAATGTATAATTTAGAATCATAAAATAACACCTTGAAGCATATTTTAGCATTGTTTAATGTTTGTTTATGAAGTTTAAGTTAACAAAATGTGTCCATTATTTGTATGGTTTGAGGTTGGTCTAAACATTATTCAAGTTAAATCAAGGATTTACATGATAATGTGATGATATATTAGTATCTTTCATCTTTGGAATACTAAAAATGAGTTAATTTTCCCATTTTGGGAATATTAAGGTCAATTTGGAAACTTTAAGGATTTGATCTTCACTTTATTTCAATCTATATAAGCCTAGATATGGACCTACATGGAAAAGTTAGGTTGATGATTATTATGTTAGTATTGGTTAAGTCATCTTGAAAAGAGGTTTAATATATCCCACACATTTCTATTTTCTTATAGGTAAGGATCAAAGAACTTAATGGCCACCTACAGTAGGGTCTTTAATACAACAGGGTTTTTAAGTTTTGCTAATGATTATGTTTTGTATGGGAAAATAGATGTTGTCTTGTGAATAAATTTAGTCATGAAATAAATATAATTTAAATAATCTAAATCAACTTTAATATATGTTATAGTTTTCAATATGATAAAAACCTTGTTGTAGATGTATCTACTTAATAGCAGTCAAGCTTCTTAATGTCCACCTACAAGTCTCCTTAAGTATTTCAAGGCTAGATTTCAAACTTGAGGGAAGTTAAAAATGTGAAATATTAGAGTTTTGATTTGGGTGAGAGATTAAATTATAAAATTATATTTTAATACAAATATATATAAATAATAATTGTAGGTTTGAAATTCCAACACGTCATGATTCTTAGCTAATCACTTAGAGTTGTATTATGAGAAAGGATGACATAATCATGCCTATTAAGAGCATATGAGTGTATGTGTGAATTATTTTCAGAGATAAAGTGATTATATTACTATGTTAATTCATTTAACATGATTTAAAACTAAATAGGATCAATGGATCATGAATCAAAATCATTTTGAACACTACTGTAACTTTGAACTTTAACAATATGATAAGTCTTAAGGATCAAGACGGAACATTGGGAGTTGGTGAACGTGCAAATGGAGATTTTGAATCCTGCAACATTGAATGCTAAGCACGCGTTTCCTAGTGCACATACCCAAAATCTGAACTAGGCTACCATTGAACTGGTGGTTGGTGTGGCCACAGATCATGCTAAGAAAGGGACTCCACCTGGGAATGGGGAAAGCAACTTGAGCGCCCACTCTTCTGCGGGAAGAGGTTCATTGCTAGAAACGAAAATAGAAAAAGCCCCTATTTTTGGTTCTATTCTGGGATCAAAGGGAAGAACTTATGCAGATGTGGCTGCTTATGAAGTTGAAATACATGATGCAAAAGATCAAGCTTCTACTGGGAGAACGTGCGTTTCACCAGTAGGTGTTTTAAATCCTGTCAGGGTTAATCTTGATCCTGATACTATTGAAGCAATCTTTAATCAGGTAGATTATCTTTCAAAGTTTGGGGCTATTTGTAGATTTCGTGGCTGCTGGCCTTCCCTTGCAGATCTACACGGCTGGATCTCCAATACCTGGTTGCCACTGATCGATGGAAATGTTGAAATATACCCTTGTGTTAAAGGTTTTTTCATAACTTTATTCCAAATTTCTAATGACATGAAGACTATTCTGTCCAACAGTAATCTTTTATTGCAGGGTAAATTTCCTCTTATGGCTAAATGGTGGCATAAGGACTTCAATCCTCTCACGAAAACCTTTAATAAGATCCCGGTCTGGGTTCGGCTCCCAAATTTACCAATACATTTATGGCAAGATGCGGTGTTTAAAACCATCAGAAATGCTATAAGGGAGTTTTTATTTGAGGATGATGATACAAAGAGGATTTACCACTTGACCTGTGCTCACCTTATGGTAGAGGTGGATGTTTCAAAGGGCCTCCCTGAGGTGATTTGTCTGGACTCCTCTAGGGGTTCATGGACGCAAAGGTTAGATTTTGAAGGTTTACCCTTTCGATGCAGAAAGTGTCACCAGACGGGGCACGTAGCAGCGCGGTGTACTGCTGGGAAATCCAAACCTAGAAGTTTACCTTCTTGGTGGTCTGACGCTGATTATGAACACTATTATGCTAAACAACCTGGTGAAGATTTGACTGATTCAGAGTATGAGAATGATAAGAGTATCTATTCTGAATCGATAGATAAGGAGTCTCCGTCGGAGACGGATCCTGATGAAGGTACTAAGGAGATTGGATTTTGTGATCTCTCTGAACCACTTATAGAGGAGGTGGTGGCTCCTCCACCTATTTTGAAGGTTTCTCCTAGAAGCCAGAAGTTGGCTTGTTCTCAAAAGGATTTTGCTGAGGCTTCGACACCCCGTGGACTTCATGGATTTTTGCCTTCTAAGGAATGGGTTGCGGAGGTAGCTAAGGTAGAGGATGGTTGGACTGTAGTTAAAAGGAAGAAGTCTAAGCCCTTGGTCCTCCCTCTAGATATGAAGCTTCGGTCTTGTAAAAAATAACTTTTATTGTTTGTTCAGCTCTTGTTTGTTGTTTTCAGTTTCCTGGTTAACTGGTCTTGCTTAAGCACTTTCCTAGCTTTTTTGTATCCTGGAATGCTTAAGGTTTTTATATATTTTGATGTATAGGGTTTCGGGGCCCCTTCAAAACCTCTTTTTACCTTAATCTAAAACTTTGAACTTTAACAGACCTGTGGGTAATAGTAAATTAAAGTTACATGTTAAGTAGATCCTAAGTCTCTTTCAATTGGTATAGAATATGAGGAATATAAAAAAAGGTTTTTAATTGATGTTAAATAAATTTTGAATTATTTTAATTAATTATAAACCCAATCTAAAGGTTTATTTTCATGCCAACTAACAAATTATAGAGGCAACACTTAAAATTCCTTGAAGGTATATGTGAGTTGGTATTGATTGTTTAAAGTTTGAAATTGACTTGAGAGGTTATAGGACCAAATATGGAATTAATTATCTCTAAAAAAATAAAATAATATCATTTCAATATTTTTAATGTATATTTATTATTTTCAATATCAAAATTTCAAGGTAGGCTAAGTGTGCATACACAAACATGTATGTCTTCTTGAAGGAAAGGTGTCATTTTGGTACAAGGATGAACCATGAGTAAAATAAATGTTATAAAGGTTAAAATTATGGTTATTATATCTCAATAATGTAAAAAATACTTCTAAAATTTTCAAATACTTGTTGAAGAGTTCTTTAAACTTTAAAATGTAGTCTTGATAGCTAGTGAGCATGTACAACCATTCAAGTTAAGAGAATAATACTATGAATAGTGTCATGGAGATATTAAAGGTAAATCAGGTGGTAAAGGCCTATATTCACTCAAAATAAGTATATCATATTTTCAAAAACACTTATTGGTGGCATGTTTGTCAAAATCACCTAGAGGATGCACTTATAGGTCACAAAGCTAAAAGTTGTGGTATAATGCTTAAGGCAGATTATGATATTTGAAGGAAGTTAGATATATTTTTTGGGGGTCATAAACTCAAAAATTTATCTCAGGGTTTTTATATATTATTAATGGGTGTGATTGACCAAGAAGGCATGTCATTAGGGGCTCACAAAGTCTAACTATACGAAACAGGTTTAGGCTTCAACACAAAGACTTGCATATGAATTAGTGATGAAAGTATGTTTGTGGTAGGAAATATGAGACATATATGGACCTTATAATGTGTTTAAATATTCAATATGATGTTATATTAAGTTTCAAACTCCTCCAATAGTGAGAATATCTCAAATTTAGACAACTAGGGCCACTAATAGTGATTTGCTTAAGAACCCTATCATGAACCAATGGATGTTATAGAAATATTAAGGGAATAAATGACAATAAAAATAATTATATAAGTTAATTATGAAATTTTTATATGTTTTTGAAGTATTAACACTCATAATCAAACAAAAAAAGTACACTTTCAAGCATGTTTTTCCTTCAAACCTCATAGAATGCATGGTATACCCATCGAGAGTCATCTTCTTATGATCATATATTTCATAAAATTATGAATGATAAATCAGTACCATATGGGATTTTATATGGGTACATATAATCCACATTCCTTACATTATTATTAGGATTAATCACTTGTACTTTGTGAACCATCATTAAGATGGTAAGCCCCTTAAACCCTTGTTAAATCCTCCTAGATGACCTGAAGATAGAATAGGTGTTTTTAATGCACAAAAATGGAATAGTTTTACCTAAAAATAACTTTTATTACCTATAAAATGTTCATAAACATCAGGGAACATCAATTGGTGGTACATCTATAGGTACAGGTGTACAAAATTACTTAGAAAATCAGGTTATAAGTATCTTTGTGAGGAAATAAGGTATGAAATGGATTTCAAACGATGGGAAAAGGTCAATAAATATTGCATCATTAAAACTTTATCAACCTTAATAAACCTTAAAATTACTCATTTAGGTCTCATATATGAGTTATATAGCTCTGCAAGTTGGGAATTGGTCAAAATGTGAAGAAAGCTTTATTTTACAAGTTAAAAGGAGAATATGCAAGCTTATAAAGTTATTAAAATGGTTTAATATCAGAATATTGAGTTTTTAAAGGGTGTTTTAGACCTAAAAAAACCTATTTCAAGCATCAAAACATGTAAATTTCATGAAAAACACATTAAATGCCTCTCAAGCATATACAAGCACATAAACTAGGGTTTTTGGCCACTTCATAGTTTACCCACTCATAAAGGGTATCAATAGCTAAAAATTGGAATGGATAATAGTATTACCATGGGAAAATGAATCAAATTTTTCATGTAGGTTTCACATGTGTGGGAGGATTGTGGAGAAAAGTCTCAATTTCTAGGCAAGGAGGCTTAATTAAGCCTAATTAGAGTGAAAAAATGGGCTAAAAAGTGTAATTATACTCATATTTAGGTCCTAGAACCTATCATGGAGTTGTAAGGGGATAATAGGTCCTAAAATATGTCCTTAATTTTCAAACATACTTCTTAAATTATTACACCCGAGGAGGTTTAACTATAATGAGGGCTATAAGGAATTGGGAGAAATACAAGCTATAAGAGTAAAATCACATCTTTTGAATTGTTTGATGAATTCAAGTGTATTTTTTTAGTTATGATATTATTTTAAGAGGCCATCCATGGAGTAAAAATTATTTATTCAAGGTAAAATCAAATTTTCTCACCTTCTACACCATATTGTAAAAGGAAGAGTTCAAGTGATCAAACAACCAAGTCAATACATATGAGCTATTCAACATGATTTTAAAGGTTTATTCTCACCTTATATCATACTTAGAGAGAAATAATAAGTCAATATTTAGTTTCAAGAAACATTCAACCTCTTGAAGGAGTCATTAACTACCTTAAGGAGACCTTCCCTCTCTCCCATGCCAAGTGGAGATAAAGTCAATAGAGATTCACGATTATTCCAACAACCCTAGAAAGGTGGAAAGACATAATATATGGATGATTAAAAGTATTAAATGGAATAATATATGAATAATTGAAGACCTATATTCATGTAAGAAGACTTATTCATCAAAGAGGGCATGCCAGCAAGGATATAGGGAATGTGAACAAATATATTAGCTCTTCAAGTGGTCAAACTTCACCAAAAAATTCTCAATAATTCTTAAATATTCCAAAAAAAGTTAAAATATAAATTATATGCCACTTTCTGAAGGAAAAAATGATAAAATCTAGTAACTACTACATAGATTTGAAGCGTGTGAGGATAAAGTGAATCAACCCTATTTTGGGGCTGCATTGTTTCCCCTGTCTTACTCTTTTCTATTTGAATATTATTTTCTAGAATATATATATATATATATATATATATATATCAATTTTTTACTTTGGCTATTCTGAAAGTCTATCAAACAATTTTACTATGCCTTTTGAAGAAATACAATTCTAGTTTCCTCCATTTTTAGGTTATTGTGTGAAGTGTATGTGTGATTTCCATTGATATAATAGAGTGAATTAGTATCTTTCTTATTTTAATTTACCTTATTACAACATATTTGATATTCTATAGGTCATACTGAGTGTCTAGGTTCAATGTCAGTCTAAACATTGAAGTGAATTAAATAATTTTTCATTCCTTCCATGCATAGAGTGAGTGTTGTTAAGGACTTTGTGTGAAACATTATTGTTGGATCCATAGATCTAAATTGAATTGAATTTATGTAGGATCATTTGATTCTTTAGAGTGTTTATTTCAAGAAAAAGTGGTCATAAGCATTGGTACGTCACCTTTCTTTAAGTTTTTCATGTCAATTCCAATGCAAGCATTATCCCTTCACCCTTTCCCTTAGTCAAGAAATCAATAGTTATTAGGATTAGGATCAAATTTAGTGATTTCGAAAAGGGAACCATTCCTTTATCTAGATATTCTCTCCACCTCAAAGTCACCCACACATTGGAGAGATTCCATTATTTTAGTAGGAGTGGGAAGAAGCCCACATTCTCAAAATGGTAACACTCTTGATTGACAATATTTTTTGGCACACCTAGTGGGACATATTCCTTGGCATAGATAAAGTTTGGACCTAGAGAAAAACATTTGAATTAGTAGAAGATGCTATTCATTATTTAACTAGAATACTCTTTGATGTTTTAGGATTATTAGTAGTAGTCTAACATACGTTTCATACCAAAGGTTACTACCAGGTATTTAAGCAAAGGTATTCCTTTTGAATTTTCTAATTTACCCTCACATTATTATAAAAGAAAAATATTCATAAAAACAAACCCTTGTCTTATGAAATTGTTTCAATATCCTAATCAATACCTTTTTTAAGACAATTCAATCCCTACTATCCAAATGGCTAGGGGGTTATAATTATCTATTCGTAGAGAGGGGGTATCTATTCATATAGAGGGGGTAGATAGCTCCTTACCTTATAGGAGTTAGTAGAGTTTATATAGGTGTTAGTTATATCCCCCCTCTAGGGGGGATATAACTAATAGATAGGAGTTAGTTGAGTTTAGATAGGTGTTAGTATCACTAATACCTATCTAAACTACAACTAATAGATAGTAGTTAGTCTCATTGAGTTTAGATAGGTGTTAGTTATATCCCCCCTTTGAGGGGGATATAGCTAATAGATAGTAGTTAGTCTCATTTAGATAGGTGTTAGTATCACTAACACCTATCTAAACTAATAGATAGTAGTTAGTTTAGATAGGTGTTACTTATATCCCCCCTCCAAGGGGATATAACTAATAGATAGTAGTTAGTTGAGTTTAGATAGGAGTTAGTTGAGTTTAAATAGGTGTTAGTGTAGTTACAGGTCAACCCCACCTCTCTAGACCTTACCTAAACCTTACTATCCCTCTCCCTCTCCTTACTATCCCTTACCTAGACCTATCCTATCTATACCTTCCCTCTCCTACCTACGTGCCTTTAGGCTTGTTCACTAGCTACCCTATTTATTGAGTATAGGTGTTGGTCACCCCGTGACCGCAAAGTGCCCTTTCACCGACACTGTCCTAAGCCCTCCTAGCCTCCTATATATAGGGAGGGAGGGAGGGAATCCTCTCTTATTTGGAGGGAGGGACTCTAAAAAGGAGGGAGGGAGGGAGGGAGGGCAGGGCCTAAGAGATATAAGGGAGGGGAGGGGAGGAAAGAGTTAGTTGGACTAAGCCCCTCTCCCTCCTATCCAAGCCCCTCTCCCTCCTATCAAGTCTAGAAAAGATAAGCCCCTCTCCCTCCTATCTAGACAAGCCCCTATCCCTCCTATCTAGACAAGCCCCTTTCCCTCCTTTCCAAGCTAGACAAGCCCCTCGCCCTCCTATCCAAGCTATAAAAGACAAGCCCCTTTCCCTCCTATCTAGATAATCCCCTCTCCCTCCTATATATAGACTATATAGAGTAGAGGGGATGGCCTAAGTCCAATAAGAGGTAGAGTATAGAGCAACTATAAGAGAGTGCCAAAAGAGGGGAGGGCCTAAGTCCAAATACAATAGAGGTAAGATGAGTCTAGAGCTAAGAGAGTGTACCATCTTACCAAACAACTAACTATTGCAAGCATGAACCCAATCAACTGGAAACCTGATCTAAACTGAAACTGGTGTACCTCTCCTGAGCCCAGATGAAGGACTCAGTGGGCCTAGTTTGAGTTTAATAGGTCACCAACTGTCTAGTAGTAGGGTTCCAAAACTAGAAAAAGGCTTAAATAGAAAGAAACCTCTCTAAAGAAATAGAAAAAAACCTCTCTAAAGGCACCTCGCTTGATTGAGAGGAAGGAGAGGATTGGCTTCCCTGCCTGCCTTCCTCTCAAAAAAAAACAAGACCAATCCCGTCCCCTACCTTGTGGCCTCTATTATTAGAGCTGATAAGTCCCTCCTAAAGTTTGCCAATCCAATGAAGGCGCTTCAGAAAAGAGTGTTCTTAGTAGCGACTAAAACCGGTCCCTAGGAACTAAGTGTTTGTCTCTTTTAATAAGTCTAATGAATATTTCTTAGTATGATGATATGATAGTTTTATATATTTAAAACATACCTTATTTATTAGGATAATACCAATCCACATATATTAATAACATTAAATATGTATCCAACCTTTGTTCTATCCATAATGTTGTTAAAGAAAATGTTGTTATATGTCTACTTATTGCATCTTTCAAAGGAAAAACATTGTAGTGGTATAAAAACCTTCCTTTGAACTCTATTAATTCCTAGGATGACTTATGTGAAGCCTTTTCATGAATTTTGAGAATAAAAAAATTCATAAATATGATCACTTATCCATGGTTGAGTATCTTACAACCATTAAGAGGGATCCCCATGAGTTCATGATTGATTTTAACCTTAAGTTTCAAAAGATATGGAGTAGGATAACTCTTATGATTAGGACATATCTTGATTATGTATTTATTTTATTTTATAAGAGCTTTAAATTTTTATATCTCTATTATTATTTCATATATGGGTGGCACTACACTTCTAGATACACATAAAGTGGCTATCAAAGTAGAAAACAGTTTGATTCAGGCTATAAAGTTGGCACTTATACCTCTTATGCCCATATTTATAGAAACAAATCCAATTATAGCCCCTCAATTTATACCAATGGCTCAAATTTTATTCCCTTAAGCTCAAATTATATCCCTTCTTAATCAATCAAGTGAGATTTATAAACTTAAGGCAATGTTGTAATATTTGTGAATGAAATAAACTGGCTAAAAAGGCAATACTACCAAGATAATAGGCCTTACCAAACACCTAATAAGCCTACCTATCAACCTTTTAGAGACAATATACCTCCTTGTTAAGGATTCAAATAGAAAATACCTTCATATCAACCCCAATGAGCTATTAAAAAAGCCAAGACTTATACTGCAATTGATCTAAATACTCCATCTAAAGCCATTATACCTATACCAACATAAAATAATATGATACAAGAGTTAGGTTGACAACCATCTAATCTAAATGATATTTAACATCAAGATTTAGTAACTCAATCTATGGTGATTCGTCAAATGACCCAAGAGGAATATTCTCTTTAGGAAATTCAACCCATTGAGGATATGGCACAATAAGGCAAGGTTCATAGTGGATAAGGGCATCCTGATAAAACCTTTGTAAATTAACAGATTGATGATCATGTTACTTTGAATCAGGTTGGTGACTCTAGTACTTAAAATAATGTAGTTGTAGCCATCACTAAATCTAATAAAGATGCCATTGATGAGACTCAATAGGTGGGTCATGTTCCAAATATTACTCTTATTTTTCTTAAATGGGCTAATAATCATTTTATTGTCTCAACACCTTAGAAAAAATAGAATATGGAAGTTAGAAAAACTCACCAAGTACCTTAAGTTCAATATCATCTAATTGATCCAAAGATGTAGCTAAAGATGAGTGGAACTCATTTTAGTACTATTTACCACATGAAGAAGTCTAAAATCAACATAAGTATGTAGGATTCCTTAAAACTTCTAAGATAAAACAACATGCTTATGCAAGAGATTTTAGCCCTCAAGTTATCTACAAAACCAACTAAGAAGGAGAGTGTAGTTTTGGTCAATTTAGATCATCTAATGAAACAACAAGTACAATAGGTATATAAATTAGTAAAGGTGAAAAAAGATGAGGTAAAATTGAATAAAACACCTCCCTTTTATCTCTCTTTAATTTTTGGCAACACTTTAGTCCACAATTTTATGTTTAATAATGGAGCTAGTAGTATGGTGATGCCTAATTAAATTGTAGACAATTTGGGTTTGGTGTATGAACCAAAAACTAAAATGGTCTTGAATCTTTATGTCTCCCCAAACAATACTATAGGAATGATCAATAACCTTAAATAAACTTTACATGCTTACCCAAAAATACCATTCAGCAGAATGTAGTGGTGGTGGACTTGCCTCCATATTTTGCCATGTGTTTGTCATGATATTTCACATATAAGATAGGTGGTTACCTCCTAGCTGATTGAAATTATCTAATGTTCAAAAAAAGGTATGAAACCAAGGTCAAAATTCACTCTAAACCTATTACATGCTTTCATTTGGGACTTTACATGCCAAGTGTTGTGAATATAAATTGTGTCATCTTTAATGAGGTGGAAAAAGTTAGTGAAGTAGAAGTTAACTCACCTCTTGAGGGAGTTATTTATTTATATATGAATGGGATTATAAATTTAAAGATAATGATACTTAAAAAATTATATAATATTAAGGACTTGGTGTTTATTTTCTACATGAGAATGATGCACAAATTCCATGTATAGTCAAAGATGATGAATCAAAAGATGGTCTTTGTCAACTCTACTTTGATAGTTCAAGGAACAAGTATGGTACTGGGGATGAAATGAATCTCATATCAACCTCAAAAAAGGTATTATTCTTATATAAAGTTTCAATTTGGTTTTTCTAATAATGTAGTAGAGTATGAAGATCTAGTCCATGGTTTGCAATGGGCTAAGAAGATGGGTATCAGCCTCTTACAAGATTTTGGTGATAGTGAACTTGTGGTTCACCAAGTGAGAAGATTAAATTTATGTAAGGATTATTTGATAATGTCTTATAAACAAAATTTTTAGGATCTCTTTGAGGGATTTGATGATTTTGATATCCAAGCAGTGCCTAGATGGAACAACAAACATACAGATAGATTACCTACAATCACACATTTATATAGTGTTAGAATCAAAATATTGCAGCCTAGTTGCCTATTAAATTTCTTCATTGGGTTACTCTTCTAGCACCATTATAATCTTTCTTCAACTTCTAAATTCTTGCTACCTCTTTGTCCTTTATATAGTATATTTTATTGGTCACTTTACTGCCTTTTTGAATATGAATCCCTATCTTAATTGATTTTTAATGATTCTTCAAAACCTTGTATTAAACCTGATAGAGTCTTTTTCATCTCATCTATCTCTTTCTAAATCTCCTATTGTTTTATCACCTCACTATTCCTTTGTATTTGGTTCTTTCTTTTTAGTCCTTCAATTCTTTTTCTACCTCTTCTTATTGCATCTCATGTAAGGTTTCTACTTGGTATTTTTACACTTCCAAGTCTATTTTAACTTAGATTTCACCTTCTAGTCTATTTTACCTTATATTCCTTCTTTATTATCTTTACTTTGTTCCCCTCCTCACTTTCTTAAGCCTCAATTGGTTATAGGATTGTAGAACTTGTTATGCCTATTTTCTACACCCCCTAAATTTTTCAAAAATCTATACTTGCTACCATAGAGATGACCCTATCATAAATCCTAAAACTCTATCAAGTACCCTATTGCTTGATAGTAATTTTAGATGAATTTTTTATTATGAAATTATAATGATTAATTGATAGGTTTTGTGTATGCTTTAAGTATTTTTTAAGAGCATGGTAGATAAAACAATAAAATATGCATATATTGTTATATATGTGATCAATTTTTTTGCTATTTAGATTTAATACACTGGAATAGTTTCAATTATTTCATGGGATTTTATTTATCAGTCATATTTGATGATCTATGGTGATGTTTTGATCTTCATGAGTAGTTTTGATTCATGATTCAGATAGCAGTGGTGATATGATACTTTGAAATATATTACAATCAATTTTGGTATAATTGAAAGATATTTTGAAATCTATACTTGATGAATAACTTAGTTTCATCAATACTTGATATGTTGGTTATTTGAAATGTTAATATGCTTTGGATGGTTCATTAATGCTCACATTTTGATGGTAGTTTGGTTTAATCTGATTTTGCATCTAGTATATAGCTCAATTTATGGAAGCATAATTGGCATATTGAAGATTAGTTTTTTTTAGATCTGAGTTCATAATAAATTTGGTGATTCAAATTCTGGAGCATATTTTTCATTTCTTGTATCTTGAATATTAGTGAGATAGTTATAACACATCACAAAATTATTTTGAGAAGATCACTTTACTTTGACATGAGCAAAAGGAGATTTATTTGTTACAAAGTTTACATTCATGTTCAAATTGTTTAAGGGGATCTATCCTTACATTCATGTCAAGTTTTAAATTTTCAATGCTAGGACATAACATTTTCATTAAATGAATTAGTCATGAGACTAACCTAATTCAAAATTTTATAATATACTTTTGTTTATTCAAGAATAAATTCCAAGGTATTTAACTTGGCTAATACATTTGACTCATTTACAAAATATAATTATTTGTTAAGAAGTGTGATATAGTCTCGAGAACCTTTGGTCTTTGCTTAGTTAATCAACAATTTTGTTGTCATTATGAATAAGTATTATAACCCCCATTAATGGATGATGAGGAATATATTAGATCAAGATGAACACCACTTGATAGATTGGACTGTGAGTGAGGTGAGTTGGTGAATGCATTTAAGTTTGGTTATGTGTGCATAATGCTTCAAGATTGTTCAAAGATTTTATAGTATTGGGAATTAATGATTAGTTGATCTCCTTAGATGACAAAATTTGGCAAATATTTTAATGTGAAGGATAGCTATTTGCTATTTTTTATTGGATTCATAAGTAGTTTAGCAGGATTACTAAGTATGCCATTAGTTAATGTTGGCCAATAACAAGTAGACACATCATTTGATCGGTTATGGGCTTAGGTTGGTGAATAAAAGGTTTGTTTTCCTTCATTTTTGGTCATTTATTTTAAATCTCTATGTGGGAGTGAAGCCATAGAAAGATATTGGGTGAGTTTTTAAATGAGTCTCAGTTAGAATATTGGCAAAGGATTCAAGCGTGGAAATCAGGTATGTCTATGACAAGTTTTGAAAGACTCTTTCTTCAAAAATATTCTATGGAAGTTGAAGTTTGGAATGAAATAGAGAATTTTTAATGGTTTATATTTATAATGAAATAAATTTATGAGTTTTACTCTGATTTTTTATGGATAATATGAAGTGGCTTGAAGTTTTAAGAGTTTCTTACAAGCAGATCTTACAAAGTTTGTGATTATTTTCTTTGTTAAGTTTTAGTTTCTTGCATGGTTATAAGTTGTTAATTGTATGTAGTCTATTTGAATGTTTAAAATCATAGATAACATGAATAAATATATGGGTTTAGTCATGCTGAATTTCAAAAAAGTGATATCTATTTGGAAAGTTTAGAAATATGTCGATATACCTAAAAACTCTATTTATTAGTTGCATGATCGGGTTTTTTCAAAAAGTTTTTTACATGTAGAAAAGTTTTTGGTTTTTGAATATTTTGGAGTTATTATCTAGCTCTACATGAATAGGATAGTCTATGCATGGAGATTCAATGCCTTTCTGAGAGATAAATAGATAGACCAAATTGGTTATATATGTTGAGGTTTTTGATTTTTTGTATCAATTTGAAATCTTGGTTTTATAAATTACAGTTTATGGTATATGTTTGGTTATCCTCTGGTATATAGAAGTTTTATAATTGTTACTTTATTTGGGTTTGAATGATGATTGTCTTGCATAAATTTTTAAGAAATATGGGAAGGTTTTCAAAGTTTTCCTTAGCTATTCTTGCACAAAACTACCTACCTTACTTTAAAATTATTTTCAGATGAATTGAACATCAAATATCTTTTGACCTAGGGTTTATGTTTCAAACTAAATCTATGAATAGTGTTCAATCATTTATGCATATAGAGAAGTAAATGATTATAAATTGGTAATGGATAGTTTAGTTTGGTATGTTTTGAATATATCTAAAAATTATACAAATTTGTTAGGATATGTTGAAATGGGTTTGCATGTATTTGTAGTCTACATCAACATATTTATAAGGATTAGTTTGCATATGTTTTAGATGATTATGGGATCATACATATATGTATGGATATCAATATTAATGAGGTCACCAAATGGTTAGTTTTATTTGATTAGCTATTATGAGCTTGATATGAAAGTGATCATCTCAGAAGCCTAATCTCTTTTTAGTGTAAACTATGTTCGACAATATTGGAAATTACAATTATTTTGTGAAAATACAAATTGAATCAATTGGTTATGGATAAAATGATAATGTTAGATATTTATATATAAATATGTGGATAGTCTTGAATGGAGGTAAAGATAATTTGAAAGCATGAGATTTTATTTGAAGTTTAATCTTAATTTTTAAGTTTTAAACTTTTTAAAACAATGGATATTGAGATTAAAACTCATTGAAATTGATATCAA